>CM067481.1:36088937-36105873 GCA_034552555.1 Semaprochilodus insignis | reverse complement strand
CAATAAAAAGTGCTAAAATTAAATAAAAGGACTGAAAACTAAATAAGAATATATGAATGATAATAAATAAACAAAGGAAAATAAACAAATAAAGAAAAACAAGTATCTCTAAAATCAAGTATCAAGTAACGTTCTTCACTTTCAGTGTAAGTCAGTGTAAAGAGGTTTTAATCACAGCATTGTAGGAGCATTTCTGTTGGACCATTCATCATGAAATTTCCATACAGTGTAAACGACAGCTGCTGTGTTCAAATGATGTATAAAAGTAAAAATCGCAAAATTGGAGATACAGGTTTTCTGTGGACAGCAAGGACATATATATATATATAATAGTAATAAAAATAGGTAACAGGTAAAGCAGTTCCAGGCAGAGTGGAGGTGGTAGGAAATGAAGAGTTTGACTGACTGACCCAGTGAGCTGAGTGTTCCCTGTAGTGAAGTCCAGCTCACTGGTGCACTGGAGCTAAAAGCAGATTTAAAAGCTCCCTCACAGAAGGTTAGATGTTCTTCAGAGACCTGAGAAGTGTTTCTTCTACATGCACACAGGAAAAAGAATCCAGTGTCTGTATTTGTGTTGTAGACATGGTGACCAAAATCTGAGCCTGTACAATCAACCTCTTCACACCAAACCACTCTGAATGGCTCTGCTTACATGTTGACTGCATTCGGCAGGAATTGTGAAAATCTGGTGGACTTCCCCTTTAGGGACTAGTAACAGCTTGTTTGGGTTTTATTATAATGACCATCCTCTCATTTTCTGTTGCTTTGGTCTGTGTAGCGCATCAACTTCCACTCGGACTGGAAGCTGATCACGCTGTTCATTGGAGGGAACGATCTGTGCGACTCCTGCCAGAACTCTGTAGGTGTTTCCTGGAGCGGTAGTGGAGTAAGAGAAAGTCTGAGGGTCTGTGAGAGGCTCAGGGTCTTATCTCTCTCTCTCTCTCTCTCTCTCTCTCTCTCTCTCTCTCTCTCTCTGTATTACAGCTCTATCATGCCCCTGAAAACTTTGTGAGGCGTATACAAGAGGGGCTGGACTACCTGCACCAAGAGGTCAGAGGAGTTACGATTCATTCCTGTCTGTCTCTTAATGAAAACGGTCCAGCATTAGTGTTAATTAGTGTTATTTAAGTCCGATTGGGATGGGATTAGTTTTCCATGGGGGGGGTGGGGTAATGTGATTATTCCCGGCGCTCCTGTCCGAATGCACTGTGTCAGTCATTTTTACCCACTGTGTGCTCCCGCGTCTGTAAAGCTATCTGCCTGTGTATCTATCTGTCTGTCTCTCTGTCTGTCTGTCTCTCTGTCTGTCTGTGTATCTGTCTGCCTGTGTATCTGTCTGTCTGTCTCTCTGTCTGTCTGTGTATCTGTCTGTCTGTGTATCTGTGTGTCTGTCTGTGTATCTGTCTGTCTGTCTGTGTATCTCTCTGTCTGTCTGTCTGTGTGTCTGTGTATCTGTCTGTCTGTCTGTCTGTCTGTCTGTCTGTGTATCTGTCTGTCTGTGTATCTGTCTGTCTGTCTGTCTGTCTGTCTGTGTATCTGTCTGTCTGTCTGTCTGTCTATCCTCTTTGTAAGACTCTGTGTGTTTCTGGATCAGGTTCCTCGGGCTATAGTGAATCTAGTACAGGTGCTTCATATCACCCCGCTGAGAGAACTGCACCAGGACCCCACAGTGAATTGCCCTACATGGCTGGTGCGGTGAGTCTACGTGCCACTGTGTTTTTCCGGATGATTCCGATGTGTGATTAGTGAGTTGATGCGGATATGTTGTCAGTGAATGTTCCCAGACTGATTGAATGAAAGTATCTTTAAAGTGGAAGAGAAGGAAATAAAGCCCCGTTTGGCTAGAAGTGGTTAATACCTCTGTTGTTTCCTTGTCAGGATCCTCTGTCCCTGCGTGGTTCTACCAGCAGATGGATCTAAAGCGCTGGAGGATCTGGAAAATCTGAACAGAGCTGAACAGGTAGCTCACGTGTGTTGTGTGTGGGAGATATTGTATATATCTCTGATGTATATATGTACTGTGTGTGTATTGTGTATGTATGCTGTGTACTGTGTATGTGTAATGTGTGTATGTACTGTGTGTGTATTGTAAGTTGTATCTCTGTGTCTTGTGTGTTTCAGAAAGGGCTTGTGGACCTGGTGGAGTCGGGTCGCTATGACACACACTCTAACTTCACTGTAGTGCTGCAGCCTTTCATGAAGGAGTTAACTCTACCACACACGGTCAGACACAGTTACTGAACAATACACAGTACATGCTGAATAATAACAACTACCAGAACAATATGTACAGAATAATAATTGGTTATAGCTACTGAGAAGTTTGTAGTAGATACTGAGTAATCTCTCTCTCTCTCCCTCTCCCTCTTGCTCTCTCTCTCTTTCTCCCTTTCTCCTTCTTTGTGTTTCCCTTCCTTCTACAGAATGATGGTCACCCTGACAACTCGTATTTCACTCCAGATTGTTTTCACCTCAGTCAGAAATCTCACACTTTGATGGCTCGCGGTCTCTGGAATAATATGGTGAGTTACTTCACACATGTGAACCTGACCAGCTTTTTGTCATTACAGCTCTTACTTATTACAGCTCTTCACTATTACAGCTCTTCACTATTACAGCTCTTCACTATTACAGCTCTTCACCATTGCAGCTCTTTATTATTACAGCTCTTCGTTATTACAGCTTTTCATTTTTACAGTTCTTTATTAGTATCCATGGAAACTCTCTATAATTTCCCTTTATTTAATGCTGTTCCTCACTCTTACTGGTTGGTAGTTTTGTTCATGTATTTCTTCTGTTAATGTACAAACAGTTATTCAAATTAAGTTGCAAAATTTTCAACATTTCATGGTTGAGAATTTTGCTTCAGTCCCCTGCTGCTCCCATAATCCCATGTCCTGATGACCCAAGCCAACAATTCACCATATCCCAATAATACAATCACACTAATGTGACTATACTGTAAGTAGCTGTGTGATTCTCTGCTAATGATGGTGTGAAACTGGCCATGAAATGCATTCACACCTCCAGTTCAGTGGTAAAGCTTATCTTATCTCATGTGAAGGTGTCCACTGCTCAGCTCAGTCATCCCCCAAAATAGTTTACTAACTGTGTTCTCCTAATATTATTTTAAAATATATCATATTATTAATATTATATTTTATATTATTATATTTTTATTATATTAATATTATTTAAAATAAATATAATGAGAGAGAAATAATAAGCAGTCACCTGGTGGCAAGCGGTGCCGCTGACCCTGACTGTCAGGTAGTAGTGCAGTGTTAGTGCCCACCCTCAAGAGGAAGTGCATTACTAGCAGTGACCTGCCTACTATCTCACCCATGTCAGCCAGCGCTGGGGGCAGTTCTCTGGAGGACGGTAAATGGAACACAGCCTCTCTCTCACTGTCTCCTTCACTCTCTTTCTCTCTCAGCTGGAGCCGCTGGGTAGTAAGACCCACACTCATGACTTTGAGGCAGGAATCTCACTCATATGTCCATCAGAGGTACCACACTCACCATCCGTCTCCATCTCTGAGTCTAATCTACACTGCTACTGCACGGGTTCAGCGTTCTAATCCCAAGGCCATTTTCATTCTCTCTGTTTACAGAATTCTTCCTTCATTTGGACCTACGAGAACAGTAATTACACGTATGCAGAGCCAACTCCACCACCACCACCTATCTCAGTAAGTCACACACTGCTGGTTTAAGATCTCAGCCTTTAAGGTGATACCAGCCAGTCGGGTTCACAGCTGTAGAACACTTTAAACTGTGTACATGTCCCAGACTATTAAACCATGACACATAGCCCACATGGTCTGCTTAGCATAAACGCCCTGTCCCCAGGTTATATGATGTGTCTTTGCACATGTACATTTGAGGAGGAATGAAGTGTGGAAGAATGTAGCGGATATCGATGGTGTCTCTTTAGGTCAATTGATAGCTAGCAAGGTTAGCCAGCATGCTAACCGTCCAATAAAGCTAGCCACCAATGCTAGCAGTCAGGTTTCCATATAAATTCTGAAAAGTCTGAATTAAAAGCTTTAACAGTGACCAGGAACTGAAGATTCATTGTTCTTCTCAGAACTGGGGAAGTGATTTCTCCTGCGCGGACACCGCACCCTCCGGCAGTGTGCCCACCTCAGGTGAGAGGCTGAGAGAGAGATGGGTGAGCTTTACTCCCTCCCTGAAGGCTCGCTGAATCTGACAGGCTTTGTTTTTATATTCAGTTCACAGACTGCGCCCCGCTGACATCAAAGTGGTCGCAGCACTCGGGGACTCTGTTACTGTAAGTCCAGTTACTGTCCACTCACTGGCCACTTTATTAGAAACCTTTTCTTAGGCTTGTGTGTAGATGTTTATAATTAGCATTTCTAACTGTTAAAACTTCGAAATGTGTTCCATTAACTTTATTTACAGACAGCAGAATAAAGCATACACAGAGAACCTAATCAGGCTGTGTGTCTCTTTCAGACTGCGTTTGGAGCAAAGGCACAAACGTACAATCAGCTCAACAAGGAATACGTGGGAGTGTCCTGGAGGTGAAGTTCACACAGTCAAGACAGACAGACAGACCGATTTAGGTTGATCAATAGACAGACAGACAGACAGACAGAAAGATAGACAGACAGACAGACCGAGTTAGATTGATCAATAGACAGACAGACAGACAGATAGACAGACAGACAGACAGAAAGATAGACAGACAGACCGACAGACTGAGTTAGATTGATCAATAGACAGACAGACAGACAGACAGAAAGATAGACAGACAGACAGACAGACAGACCGAGTTAGATTGATCAATAGACAGACAGACAGACAGGCAGATAGACAGACAAATAGACAGACAGAAAGATAGACAGACAGACAGACAGACAGACCGAGTTAGATTGATCAACAGACAGAGAGACAGACAGTCAGATAGACAGAGAGACAGACAGACAGACAGACAGACCGAGTTAGATTGATCAATAGACAGACAGATAGACAGACAGGAAGATAGCTAGACAGACAGACAGATAGACAGACAGACAGATAGATAGACAGACAGACAGACAGACAGATAGATAGACAGACAGACAGACAGATAGACAGACAGACAGACAGGCAGATAGACAGACAGATAGACAGACAGACAGATAGACAGACTGGGATGGTTTGATAGACAGACAGACTAACAGACAGACAGACAGACAGACAGAGATTTCATCATTAACGGGTGCACACGGTTAAGACAGACAGTCTCCACAGACAGACGCTGGCAGTAGAATGGCTCGTACTGAAGAACTCCGTCACAGTAAACATGGCACTGTCATAAGACACCACATTCGCCAAAGTGCAATTTCTGCCCCGGCCGACTGTAACTGTTACAGCATTAGAGTATCTAGGAGCAACAGAATTCCCACTGACACATTCCAATGTCTGATCAGCCATGTCACTGCTCTGAACAGTAGTGTAAGTGTAATGAGTGTATTAATTGTGTGTGTGTGTGTGTGTGTGTGTGTGTGTGTGTTGTGCAGTATCGGGGGTGACGCAGCCTTGGAGACAGCGACTACACTGCCCAGTGAGTTTAACCCCAACACATCACAGACACACACGGTCATATGCAAAAGTTTGGTGACATCCTCTACAGAGAACACGCTTCTGCACGTTTCTACACGTTCGTCCTCTTCACTGAATCTGAATAAACATAAAAAACATTACCTGCAGAATTTATGGCACTGTTATGTTGGAGAGAATTCGTAGAATCAACAAGACATGGGATATGCCCTAACTCACACAAGGTGCCTGTAAATACGTTACGGCCTTGTGCTGTCCATAAGGGTAAGAGCTCATTTAGCTGCTTCACCTATGGATCTGCGAGCGTCTCTCTTTGGTATTCCTAACTAACTAGAGCTGCATATTGGTCTGCCTCCGGGTGGCGCTGTGGCAGACTGGTTCACCTAATTGGACCTAGCCAAGCAACTGTGACTGTGCCCAGGATACTTGACTCAGGATGCCACCTGTACTACAAGTCCAGTGGTGAAATTTCCTCCCTACTAAATATTCCACAGTCGACTGTCAGTGGGATTATAACACAGTGGAAGCGATTGGGAACAACAGCAACTCAGCCACGCAAAATGAAAGAGCCGGGGTCAGCGGATGCTGAGGCACATAGTGCACAGAGGTCGCCAACTTTCTGCAGAGTCAATCACTACAGACCTCCAAACTTCATGTGGCCTTCAGATCAGCTCAAGAACAGTGTGTAGAGCTTCATGGAATGGGTTTCCATGGCCGAGCAGCTGCATCCAAGACTTACATCACCAAGCGCAAAGCAGAGCGTGGAATGCAGTGGTGTAAAGCACCGCCACTGGAGAAACCACTGTAGAGCAGTGGAGACGTGTTCTCTGGAGTGACCAATCACACTTCTCCGTCTGGCAGTCCGATGGACGAGTCTGGGTTTGGTGGTTTTAAATCCAGGTTAAACCTGATTCTCCTCTCATGAGTCTGTGACTGAGGCCTACAACTCACAACTCACACCTACCACACTTTAACCTCAGTAAGAGAACTTTATTAACAGCTTGTGCGGTGGACATTATACTGTCAGCTATGTTTGCAGAAGTGCTGAATCTCTTTTCAGACGTGCTGAATCTCAGGATGTGATAGGCTGCATTGCTCCATTTGACGCTCGTGCTGTTCTGTGTTTGAGCCGCTGCTGTGTATGAAACGTGCTGTACACTGCACCTAGCCCTGCAGTATGTTGTGTTTGGTGCTCAGGTAAGATGGATGTGTTGTTTTTCAGACATCCTAAGGAAGTTTAACCCATCCCTTGAGGGCTTCTCTACAGGAGATGGCAGCCTCGCGAAAGGCTTTAACATGGCCGTGTCTGGAGCCAAAGCCCTGTGAGTACACCTAATAATAAATAATACATTTATTTGTTTGTTTGTTTAATAATAAATAAATAAATAAATCATAGTGAAAATAATAACTAGAAAAGTGCGCTCCCTGAAGAAAGTGCAGAGTGATAGCACAGCTTAAGCTTGTTGCTAGCCAGTTGCTAATCTGTGCTAAAAATGAATGGGAACCTTTGGGACAAACGAAGGATGAATAAACGACACATATAGGAGTGCGGGTCAGTATGTCTGTGGATTAGAGTTTGGTGATCCTCCTTGAGTGAGTACAAGTTTGGTGGCTTGTTGGGTAAAGAAACCCATAGGGTTTGGATGCAGCTGAAAATGAATGGGACTCCTTCTATGGGAGAAAAGAAGGATGGAGAAAAAAGACAAACAGACGAGTGCGGGACAGACCAACACTGAATTCATGCTTGGGAGTCTGCTCTGATGTACTGTGTCTGTCAGTCGAGCAGAAGTAAAGTAGATAGACATGCAGTATTTTGGCCCATTGATTCTCAATGAAAAAAAACCAAAGTTTTTACAAAAAACATACGTCAGATCAAAAAGCTGTATACAAGCTCACCATTCCCGATCAGACCGAACATTCCGGAGTGGGAACTATGTCGATATCTCAGAAACTGTGGGGCTAGTTAAAGGACAAAAATCTCTTGGCCAAGTAGAAGAAATCTAAATCTGATGAGAGTGGTGCTGATTATTGATTAATCACTAATGACACTTTGATGTAGTAGTCATGGTGATGGGGCCATTACGGTCATTTACACTGATGTACTGAGAGTCATGTGATAGCAGTGCGTAAATTGATCATGAGGTGCTGTTACCTCAGGGGACGGCTTGGGAACGGCCAAACCTGTATAAGCTGAGAGGTGTTATCTTGTGTGAGGCTGAACACCGGCCAGTGACATTAATTATCAGGGTTTGTACAAGGGATGTTAGTGAAATGTCTTGATCGGCCTCGTGTTGGGTGAATGTGTAGACCACACCATTCAGCTGAACTCTCAGGAATGCTCCCCAGCCTACATAAACAGTCGACTGGATTATACCATCATATACGGAAGGTTTAGCATCCCTGGTCAAATTAGATGTTGGTAAAAGTTACATACAACATTCAATAATATATATATATTTATTCCCATTATGTTAAATTCAGTAAGTTATTGTTTAATAGCAACTATTGACACGACTCTCTCCATCTCCATCCTTCAGTGATCTCCTAGCTCAGGCCAAGGAACTGATTCAGGCCCTGAAGTCCAGTCAGGTAAGAGAGCTTTCCCCCAGGTTCTGTTGTCATTTGTAGAGTGTTAGTGTGAAGAGATCAGAGAGGTTATTACTAGAAGCATATTAGAGTCAGTCTACTATTAAATTGGTGGCAGAAACATGATTATTAAAAATAACTGGTCTGGTACTGAATCATTTCATGCATGAATAATTTTAAATTGATCTGCATAAAAATCGATTTTATAGTTGTATTAAAACCTATTAAACTGTCCACATACACTACCAGTCCAAACTTTAGACACACACCTCTAAATGGATGTAGTTGATGATCTTAAAGACTCTACAGTCTTACACTTAACAGCTCCAACTGATGAGAGTCTGAACCAGTACATATTTGTGTTATTTGGTCTTTTTGAGTTGAAACATTGAGCAAACTTAGAACTAGAGACAGTGGCTGAATTCCTGGTACTGTCAGCCATCTTGGATTTGAGGGTGCAATAGAACTCAATGAGGCTAATTACTATATCCAGTGGTTTGGAGGATACTCCACATTTCACATTCCTTCAAATAAACGATGATTTATTGTTAATTAAAGGGTTAATAATAATCTGAACGCTGCTCTTCTGATAATGACCCCATTCTCCCACAGGGTGTCGATTTTGAGAGCGACTGGAAGCTGATTACGCTGCTTATCGGGACAAACGATGTGTGCTACTACTGCATGGACCAGGTACGCTCCTGTTTCCTGACGTTGCGGATTCCTCCGTCACTGTCACTCTGTCTAATAGTGATGATTATAGAAAGTGTTGAGCAGTAGACTGTGGTGGTCTTCATAACTTCATTACTTTGTATGTGCAGTACAATCTCTCACCGCAAAACTACAGTCGTCACCTCGCAGAGACGCTGGATCTGCTCTACAAAGAGGTCAGCACAGGACGCTAGCATCTGGTACACTTATCATTTACCTCAGGGCCGTCTGTCGTTCACTGCCATCTGCTTCTTCCCTGTTAAATTCAGGTTCCTCGAGTGTTGGTGAATGTTGTACCAGTTCCTGAGATGGAGGGGTTGAGGAAGATCAAGAAGAACTCTATAACCTGCAAGTACACCCCCAGGTAAATGTAGGTTTAATGTAAATGTAGGGGTTAGGGGTTAGTGTAAATGTAGGGGTTAGGGTTTAGTGTAAATGTAGGGGTTAGGGGTTAGTGTAAATGTAGGGGTTAGGGGTTAGTGTAAATGTAGGGGTTAGGGGTTAGTGTAAATGTAGGGGTTAGGTTTTAGTGTAAATGTAGGGGTTAGGGTTTGGTGTAAATGTGGGGCTTAGGGTTTAGTATAAATGTAGGGGTTAGGGTTTAGTGTAAATGTAGGGGGTTAGGGTTTAGTGGCAAATGTAGGGGTTAGGGTTAGACCTGTCCTTGGTCAGGATCTCGGGGGTCTTCACTGAAGTTTAACTCCTGTCTTTGTGGTTGTCTCCTCAGTGAGACGTGTCCATGCGTCGCGTCCCCAGATGACAACTCTGTACAGCTGACCAAGCTAAGGATCGCTAACCGGCAGTATCAGGTAATTATAGAGACTCTCAGCACTAACGTCAGTCAAACTCCATATTCATCATCTCCATATGATCAGACTATGATCTCTCTCTCTCTCTCTCTCTCTCTCTCTCCTATCTGTACAGACTGAAGCAGAGACGCTGATATCTGGGGGACAGTATGATGGCCGTGAAGATTTCGCTGTTGTCCTTCAGCCCTACTTCCAGAACACAGTCTATCCAGTGCTAATAGTAAGTGCAGTCTTAACTCAGGTGGTCTGCTGTTGTTGTGGAAGGCTGTCAACTCTAACGGTGACACACCTCTTATCTCCTCTAGGATGGAAGTCCTGACCTGAGCTTCTTCACAATAGACTGCTTACATCTGAGTGAACGTGCTCACGCTGAGATGGCCGTAGCCCTCTGGAATAACATGGTAAGAGCAACAAACAGAGCGACGACCCAGGGTCAGGTGACTTCGGTCTGAATCTAATCTTCTCACCAGCTTTTCTACATTTCTGCAAAATGAATGTTTGAGATCCCATTCAGAGCGGGTTGGGTGTGAAACACTCTGTTCTAGATAAACTTCCTGAGTCAGAACTGGTCACAGTGGTGGTGAATGGAACCAGACATCCACCTCTAAAAGCTCCCTCAGAGAAAGAATACGCTGCCTGATATCTGAGACGATTTGGTCTTAAACGCCATTCATGGTGGAGGGATACATGCTGCAGGGAGCAGTGAAGTAAAATAGTCCCCCAAAGAAAACATATCATTTCCAGATTTTCCAGATTTTCCCATCATCAACATTCCATATAAACTCTCACTGGTGGTTTAGATAGTAAATAAAATATCTATATGTGTGTTGTAGACATGGAGACCCCTGGTTCCCATCACCACCCACTCTCAATCACTCCGTTCACTGCTCGACCACCGAACTGTGCAGAAATTTTGAAATTTGGTGGTATTCCCCTTTACTTTTTGGGGGGGAATATTTCACAGTGTTCCTACTTCTATCCTGCCCATGTCCCTGTACTTCCTTGGAATTTGGAAACCCAATACAAACCTAAAATCCGGTCAGCAAATTCTCAGGCCCTTTAGGATGTTATCCTCAGGCAAGCCAACTGGGCTTGGTTCTAGTTAAAGACATAGGCCTGGCCATTTGAGCCCACCATCCCCTTGTTTCCCTGTAACCTAGCTACAGCCATCAGCAGCGGGCAGTCCTGGGCTGGAGGTGAGGGAACAAGCCTTGTGACCGGAGGGTTTCTGGTTTGATTCCCTGAACCAGTGTTCCTCCGCCCTGGTCCTGAGGCACCCTACCCAGTTCAGGGCTTTCCCCCCCAAACACCTGATTCAGCCCATCAGCTCATTAACAAGCCATTTCAGAGACGCTGGGGGGAGGTGTTAAAGCAGGGAGTCCACTAAGATGCCTCCAGGACCACTGCTCTGAACCAACAGTACATGAGTGCAATTCAGCAAGGCACCTAACTGCTCCCCGCCGTGGATAGAGCTGCTCACCGCACCGGCCAAGTGTGCTCACTGCCCCCTAGTGTGTGTATGTGGGTGTTTCACTTTATACGGATGGGTTAAATGTGTGGACAGATTCCTCTGTGTGCAGCACAAATTGCAAAATGGACCTGCAGAAACGGAATACTGGCTGAACGGTGTTGATTACGAGGTGTAGTGTCTGCATACACAGCGCTTAATGGCACTATCACTTACAGCGGAATGTCAATAATCATTACTGTTAGTCAGTTTTCTGTCTATAAAGCTAATGGTGATGATGAATCTGTGGTTTAATCACAGTACTAGACGTTGTTATGTGACTGTGATGCTCTGTTCCCGCAGCTGGAGCCGGTGGGGATGAAGCAGAGGTTCAATGACTTTACTTACGACCGCACAAAGATTCAGTGCCCTTCAGAGGTGAGCGTGACCCAGCTTACTGTTACAGTTAGGAACAGAAATAGCCGCGGCTGTGCTGTGCAGCCGAGAGAGACCAGAGGAGGAGGAAGGATGTGGAGGAGAACCGTTTGCTCCTCGGTAGATATTTAAAAATGTATAAGAGAAAATTCAGAGTAATTAGACCCACTGTTATTACACTACAGTCAACATCCCCTCCACAATAGAAGCCCTGTAGTTGTACAGTTCCAGACTGTAGTCCATCTGTTTCTCTGTGTACTGTATTACCCTGTTCTTCAATGGTCAGGACCCCCACAGGACCACCACAGAGCAGGTATTATGTGGGTGGTGGATCATTCTCAGCACTGCACTGACACTGACGTGGTGCTGGTGTGAGTGGATCAGAGACAGCAGTGCTGCTGGAGTGTTTAAACACTGTGTCCACTCACTGTCCACTCTATTAGACACTCCTACCTTGCTGGTCCACCTTGTAGATGTACAGTCAGAGATGATAGCTCATCTGCTGCTGCACAGTGCAGTGTTGGTCATCCTCCAGTCCTTCATCAGTGGTCACGGGACGCTGCCCACAGGACGCTGCCCACAGGACACTGCCCACAGGACACTGTTGGCTAGATAGTTTTGGTTGGTGGACGATTCTCAGTTCAGCAGTGACACTGAGGTGTCCAGCAGCACTGCTGTTTCTGATCCACTCACACCAGCACAACACACACACACTGACTAGCCCCGTGTCCGCCTATTCACACTGAAGTTATAAGGTGTGTTTCAGCCTAGACTGCTTTTTAAATGAGGCTGCCAATCAGAACAGAGCTCATTTACATATATCAGTCTTAGTAGCACTGTAACATAACAGCCTGTTTAATTGTAAGGGATAAAGGCAGGCAGTCCAGATGTGTGAATGCTCCTGAATGTTCATTATGCCAATCAGTCACATTTGCAGCCCTGTGAACGCCAGAACTGTCATCTTGGAATACCGGGATAGGAATATTATGTCCCTCTGTAAGATGATGAGCTATAGGGTAAACCTGGTTGTCCAGCTGCTCAGTGTAGGCACTGTGGTTCAGATTTACTGGCACCTGAACCAAAGAACCCATTTCCACCTAATTAATCCCCCACCAAGAACATCACAGAGGGGATTCAGTTTTTGGTCCAGGGACCTTACTGTTCATGATTTCTGTTTTCCAGGCTCAGCCCTTCATTTACACCAAAAAGAACAGCGTTCCTGACTTCGATGCCACCACTCAAGCCCCAGAAACCACCCCTATGCCCACCGACCCACCAACCACCCCTAAGCCCACCGACCCACCAACCACCCCTAAGCCCACCAACCCACCAGCCACCCCTAAGCCCACCGACCCACCAACCACCCCCGAGCCAACCTCTTGCTCCTCCTCAGTGCCCGTGTGGGTGCCCGTGGTGGTAGCGATCGCTGGTTTACTCCTTGGCGTGGGAGCCACATGGTTTTTCATGAGGAAGCGGATTAAGAAGATGAAGAAATCTGACAAGCAGCCCAAAGAGAAAGAAACGGAGCTGAAGGGGTCCAACCTGTAGTGTGGATCAGCCGTCACATCAGCTCAGACAACATCCATCCATCAAGAGGTCCTGAATGGGGGAATTATATACAACATTCACAGGAACTTAGCAGGGAATTTCACAGAGTGATTCGGAGTGGGATTCTAAAACAAAGCAGTTCACACCAAACCCACTCTGAACCACTCTGTTTACATCTCAGCTGTTTAATTATGAGGTTGGCTGGAACAGCTGAGGATTGTCCAAGAACTTTGCTTATTGGACAGACTTGAGAAATCCTGCTTTGTGAAATCCCCCCCAGGTCCATAAAGAGCTAGACACACACACGGACACACACACACACACACACACACACACACACAGACACACACACAGACACAGACACAGAGTCCAGCTGGACAAAACAATCTGAGTTATGCAAAAGGCCCTGTTGAGTCTCCTGGCCTCAGAAGTCTGAAGTCCATTACTTGGGAAACAGGTGATTATATGATTAGCCGCCGCTCATAAAGACCAACTTCAGAGCCTTAATGTGCAACTTAGGAGACATTTAATGCACTGTAATTTCACATCCCACTACTATTCACTCTGTTTATGAAGTCGGAACATGTTTAAAATGTGAACTGTAGATTTACAGTAATTCAGCTTGCTGTCATTTTATTAGTGAGACAGTTCAAAACAGTTCAAGTCACATAACAGAACTAGTCTGGACTCTGTTTGACCCCAAACAGTCTTAATGACCAGCTTTACCGCCTTAATGTGTAACTTATGAGACATTTTCTATACTGTGATTTCGGATGACTGCACCTTTGTTGTTCCTACATCTGTTTAATGTATAAAATGGTCCTGTGTGTTTAAAATGTTTGACAAACTGAGAATATTCAGTATAATGAGGGTCGATTATTATTTCTCAGGCTCAGGAATGTGCCACAGAAAGTAGGAACCAACCACAGAAGGATGAAGTCAGTGTATTATTTGGTCTATCTGTAAATTCTGCAACAAAAACTGTGAATATTTTTTCAGTTTGATTTTTTTTATTTTTTATTTGAGTGATTTTTAGTCATGTTCTGCAGGAAAATGATGAAGTGTTATTTTTATGTGAAATAAATTTGTCTTTTTTTGTCTTAATGTAAACATGCTTTAAAATGATCATCCATCCTGCGTTAAAATTAAGTCTAACTATAGAAATGTAAATTATTTCTTAATATAGAAATGTAATTTTTATGTGCTATTTTCATAATAAATGTTCCTCCAAGATTTTTGTGTCAGTGGTGTCACAGAAAGATAAAATGCCATAAAAAAGATTTTAGAAAACACATGACCAGCAGACCAGCATCAAAACACAGCACATTGCTGGTCTGGTCTGGTTTTTCTAGCATCATGGTGACAGTTTTAGCTCGTTTTGAGCCGAACTAAAAGCGCCAGCCAGCTGTACACACATTATATTTTTCATAAACACGCAAAATGTTTACATTACTGCAGCAATTATAAATATTCCAGACTGATTTCAGACTTTGGGATACATATATACTGCATTCTAGTGGTGTCGGAATCTGGTGTGGTGTCTGAAAGTACCAGTTGTACCATTTCTAAATTGCACTCGAACAGTCAACAAATCAAAACAGAATTCTAGATGATACAGGAGTTCACAGGCTGTATAACCTTTAATAACCTGGTTTCATTCTGCATCACAGTTAAAACCTGAATTCAGAACAGGCAGAGTTCAGTACCCAGTTATAAAACAACATTACAATCTAAATATACTGAATTCTGATTAGGAGGGTTATAGTGCATGTAGCTGACCCTCTTATCCAGAGTGACTTACAGTGTTAACTGAGGCACAAGTAGGCCATGTAGTGTTAGGAGTCTGGCCCATGCTTGGGCCCAATCCCATTTCACCCCTCGCCCCTAACACTCAGCCCTACCCCTCCGTTTTGTGCATTCACCTCTAGGAGTAGGGTGGTCCCGATTGGTGTTGAGATGGAGGGGTAGGGTGAAGTGTTAGGGCTACATGGCCCTTCAAACGGAGATCAAACGGAGTGTTATGAGAAAATTCCCAGAATGCTCTGCGAATCATCTGCAAGACGGCTGCACAAGCGACCAGATAGCCACATAAATATGAGTACTGTCTCTGTTAAAAGCCGCTGCACTGTAAGATCACCAACGTAGAAGTGTTCTATGGTCATTTTCATCATAACACATGTAAAAATGGTTAGTAATACGCTGATGTCTCGGCGCTACCTAGCGAAATTTCCTGTTCCACCTTAAATAGAGCAGCAGTTACGTTTTGGTGCCTGAGGTTGCTTCACCATTTAAGGTGTAACGGGGAAATTGCATCATGAAGCTGAGGATTAAAAAGTTCAGTTCAGCTTCATATCACTGAAGGATTCTTGGTGGTGATAATAAATAACGGTCATCCGCCTCTTTGAGGTCATATGGTGCCCTAAATGTGTTTGAGCAGTGAGGAGCTGAACTCCACCCTCCTCTGCTGTCACTGCAGACAGTATGAGAAAGTTGGTTGGGCCTCACTGACCGCATGACAGGAAACACACAGGCTTATTTGAACCTATAAAACACCTTCCGGTCATATACCAGAATATACCACTTCACTGATGCCTATAAATATCAGTAACTATCAGAATGGCTCTAGTGACTGGATCACCTGTCAGGTACTGAGAGTTTTACCGACCTGGGAGAATTTGCTCTTGACTATAGTGCACCAGCGAGCTGGGAACACTAAAACTCAGCTGAGCAGTGAGCAGGTCTTCGTGAAGAACCTTGTTTGTGGCCATCACAATGAGGAAATCCAGCCACTGAGAAGCTGATTTCTCACACTGGTTGATATGAAAGTCATTGCTTAAGATGTTTTCAAAATCATAGTCCAGATATTTTGTAGTAGTTACCACTGGGACTTTCTCTCCCCCCATACCTGAAGGGACTGGCTGTGAGGATAATGTGACCTTTAACCTTTTTACTGGTGTGAATGTGAAAAATATATACCATGTGTTTTTTTTGACGCAGCAAATGGCAAAATGTATTCTCCGGGTCTCTATCCTCCAATTCCTGCTCTTAAATTACAGGGGCGTGGCTAAACTAAGGCTCCGCCTATAAACTAAAACTATGTTTCAATAGTGACATGAAAATGTAAGACAGCATTTTTCGTTCAGAAATTAAATTCATGCTACATATATATCGGTTGACTTCCCACACAGCGATGCAGCCGCACTTCCTGCTTTTAAATTCCGGGGGCGTGGCTAAAAAGGCTCCGCCCACATCCTGAAACGTTATATTTTGATTGTGACATGAAAATATAAGACATCATTTTTTTTTAAAAAAATTTAAACTCATGCTAAATATAAATCTTTTATTTTTCCAGATAGGGATGCAGCCTCACTTCCTACTCTTAAATTCCGGGGGCGTGGCTAAAAAGACTCCTACAGACGCCTACAGGCTATATTATATGTGTAAGTGTAGAATTGAGGCTCAGAGATGTTTAATTCATATAATTGTATATAATTATAGATTTATATAATATTAATTATCATATATACAGATAAATACAGACATGCTAAACTGCACTGTGTCGGTGGTGATATTATTTTCTCGCCCTTTTGCGCCCCCTGTGGCTGGATGCTGAATCGCTGCTGTGGCTGTCAGCAGTTGAAAATGGCGGAAGGGGAGCTGAATGTTGACAGTCTGATCTCCAGACTGCTGGAAGGTAAGTCAGACAGCTGCTTTTCTCTTTTCTTCGTTAATGTTGAATGTATTACTTGATGTTTTAAGCAATAAGGGATCATTTTTGGTTCTTCTGGATGTCCGTTTCGGTGTCAGTCTGCTGCAGTGGCTGTAGCTAGGCT
>CM067481.1:36079365-36084591 GCA_034552555.1 Semaprochilodus insignis | reverse complement strand
GTCCTGACCATTGAAGAACAGGGTAATACAGTATACAGAGAAACAGATGGACTACAGTCTGGAACTGTACATCTACAGAGTGTCCCATATGGTCAGTGGAGCTGATCACATGGACAGTGAATGTAGATACAAGGCGGTGGTTTTATTGTTATGGCTAATGATCCTTTATGATCCTTGTTTACGTGGAATGTAACAGTCTAGTAGTGCAATACTCTGCTATCACAACATGAACCACTGTTTGTGAGAGTCAGTACAATATCACCAAACATAATATTACAATATTTTGTATTTTCAGTCTTTTCCTACATCCGTAATTAGGCTGTGCTGTAGGAATGAATGGTTGCGTAACAGCCTATAATACTTGTGTAGTCTCCTGTAGAGGTGTGGTGATCCAATCAGCCCACGATTTGATTCACAGGTCATTAACACTGGGTTCACTATTTGATATTCTCCTCAGAATCAGAATCAGGTTTATTGGCCAGGTATGTGGGGGGATTTGGTTTGGGCAGTTTGTGTCTCTAGTACTGTACCAATAAACACATAACTAACTGACAGTCCATAATAGACACAGCAGCTGTATTTGAAATGTCTTACTACATACCACTCGTGTACTAAATCTACCTAAAACTAGTATGTAGCATGTGACTAAATTGAAGATCTGTAGTGTACTGGAGATACCCGGATGGTGTTCTAGTCCAGTCCAGTCTAGTGTACAGGGGGAGCTATCTTCATGGTGTACTGCATCCCATCATGCACCACGGCCTCACCAGCTCTCAGCCTGCTTCAGCCAGAGAAAATGGCAGCAGGTAACACTGGGGAGCAAAACCCAAAAATGGCTTATGACTGGAGGGTTGGCAGTTTGATTCCCGGAACCGACAGTAACAACTGAAGTGCCCTTGAGCAAGGCACCTAACCCCCAACTGCTCCCAGGTGCAATGGATGGGGCTGCCCACTGCTCAGAGCAAGCATGCTCACTGCCCCCTTGTGTGTGTGTGTGTGTGTGTGTGTGTGTGTGTGTGTGTGTGTGTGTGTGTNNNNTGTGTGTGTGTGTGTGTGTGTGTGTGTGTGTGTGTGTGTGTGTGTGTGTGTGTCACTTCACAGATGGGTTAAATCCGTGTGCCCAAAAACTCTACTAGATTGGCCTCTCATAAAGTCTCCTGTCATCTCCATGGTGTTCAGCGTGTTCAGTTCATGATAGTTTAAACCAAATTAAATTAATTGCAATATAATTAGGTGACGGTGCGTTATTGTAGCTCTGCTAGCCTGTAGTAAGCTATAGGTGTTGTGTGTATTTGATACTTGTTGCTTAAAGGAACCCTGTTTAAATATGTGTGATATTGTTATTGATCTTTTCCCTACGTGTTTTAATTGACCAAGTACACTTATATGAGGAATTAGTCCTGGTAAATTCCTATTGGCATATGGGATAAAAGTTATGGGATGGCTTCTCTCCACTTGATTGGTTTGTCCCCATAGCCGCTTGTTGAAATAGGATGCAAAGCCCATTTGGATTGTACCATGAGCTCCAGACTGGATGGGGGGTTTCTCTCCTGTCCTAGTTGGAACAGTTTCCATCTCAGCTCTGACAGTCAGACACCTGCTGCATGACTCATTTATATCTGGGTGTATGTAGAAGACTGACATCATTTCATATGTGCTTGCTGCCAGATGGTTTGGTGGGAAGAGCTGCTAACTCCAAGGTTCTGGCTCTGAGTTCTGGCATGAGGAGCGAGTCTGACTGTCTGAAAACTAGGCCATAATACTAGAAGTCTTGAATTTGGCCACAAACTCCCGTTACTGGATGAATTGAACAGCGTTCTGTGGTTTCTATTACACAGCTTTTGTCACTGTGGTTTCTTCTTGTATGATGCAGTGAGCAGTAATAAACCAGATCACTCTATTATTGTCTTTATTGTCAGTATGATCTCTTTTACCTTTGACCTTTTTGACAGTTCAGGCCTAAATTAAGTAAAAGATGGTCTAAATCAATAAAGGCACATATTTAAACAGTCTGGAAAAGTGATTTGGCCTATTTTGTATCGGTATTTGTCCATGATGCTAGATAACCCTCTGGGCTAACAGTCAGTGTGATGCTAGCTTTTCCATTACCCGGAATAAGGCTAGCTATCTTTCTTTACAATCTCTCAGTGCAATGCTAGCTAGCACTCTTCATCACTAGCACTGTGATGCTAGCTTCCCCCATCACTCAGCATGATGCTAGCCACCGTTAGCTAACATATACAGAGTTGGGGAGTTGGCATTCTCCTCCAAGCGTGTTGGGCTCTCCAGTGTGGTTGCATTAGTGATGAAGAGTCCAGTGCTAGCTAGTGTGTTGCCCTCTTCCCCATCACTCAGTGAGATGCTAGCCAACATGGGCATCTTGTTAGCTGATGTATACAGAATTGGTCAGTTCGCATTTTCCTTTAAGCAACATGCTAAATGATAGGGAAGAGGGTTAGCGTGATGCTAGCTCATCCATTACTCAGTGTACAGAGTTGGGCAGCTAGTGTTCCCCGACGAGTGTGTTAAGCAGTCCTGTAAAGTTGCATTAGCAGCCAATTAGTAGTAACCGAGAACACACCACACAGACTAACATATCATTACTGTGCTGAGAATGATCCTGTGGTGGTCCCGTTCAGCTGGATATGCGTACCCAGCTCTGTATTTCTATTTTTAATCTGAACAGCTGTTATGGTTTTAGGAGAATCTTTGAGATCGACGTTGTTGGGGTCTTTGTACTGGGATGCTGTTGGAAAGCTCAGCCTGCATGTAACTGTTGAACAACCTTCAAAACCACCATGACTCCTTTTCTTCGTGTAACACTGAACAACTTTTTTCTCTTTCGTGCTGTTTCAGTGCGAGGATGCAGGCCGGGGAAGATAGTGCAGATGACGGAGGCGGAGGTGCGAGGGCTGTGTATAAAGTCCCGTGAGATTTTCCTCAGTCAGCCAATCCTACTGGAGCTGGAGGCTCCGCTCAAAATCTGCGGTCAGTGCTGATCACCTCCTCATATTTCACACATCCACCCACACCTCACTCGCTCTGCTTCTCTCGCTTTATCTCTGCCTGTGTTCAAATCATTGGGTTTTAGCTCGGTACACTTCAACTAACAAGAGACCACAAATCGTTACATTAAGGCCCAGTCCCATTTCTTATGTTTACCCCACTCCTTGTTTTCGAGTGTAACCCTCCCCCTTGGAACTGAGTTATAAGGGGTAGTGATTGAAATCTTCCCCCCTATGAAATGGGACAGAACTTCAAGAACCGGATACATCATCAGGTGTCTTCAGTGGCTTTTATGTAAACAGACGAAAAGAAGTATGGACTTCAGTTTTACACATCAATCAGTCAAACGAGTCACCCAATAAACAAGAGCACAAACACAAAACTACATGACTTCATTAACAGGCTGCTAGCGGTGCTCTGTAGGCGACCCTGCCGGTCTGCAGTGACAGCAGAGGAGGGTGGAGTTCAGCTCCTCACTGCTTAAATACATTTAGGGCATCATATGACCTCAAAGAGGCGGATGACCATTATTTATTACCACCACCAAGAATTCTTCAGTGATATGAAGCTGAGCTTTTTAATCTCCAGCTTCATGATCGAATTTCCCTCTTCCACCTTAAATGGTGCAGCAACCTCAGGTACCAGAACTTAACGGCTGCACCATTTAAGGTGGAATTGGAAGTTTCGCTAGGTAGCGCCGAGACACCAGCGTATTACTAGTGATTTATACGCATGTTATGGAGAAAATGACCATAAAACGCTGTTACCATGGTGATCTTACAGTAGAGCGGCTTTTAACAGAGACAGTACTCATATTTATGTGTCTCTTTGGTCGCTTCTGCAGCCGTCTTGCGGATGATTCGCAGGGCATTCTGGGAATTTTCTCATAACACTCCGTTTGGAGTGTGCCTCTGAAAAATGTCCATTTGAAGGGCCATGTAGCCCCAACACTTCACCCTACACCTCCATCTCAACACCATTCGGAACTACCCCTAGATGTGAACGCGCAAAACGGAGGGGTAGGGCTGAGTGTTAGGGGCAAGGGGTGAAATGGGATTGGGCCTTAGAGAGATATAGGAATAGAAATAAGGGGTTTACAATTTCACTGATCTGAAGGAGGCGGTCCAACTGCATAGATGGTGAACAGAGAATTGTTTATAACCACTTGATCGAATTGAATCACTGTGAGGTTAAAATATTTATGGTCGCAGTGAAGAGGAGTTACATTACTTTTGTAATTACATATTGATGCACAATATGTATCATGATCTTTCGACACACAGAGACACCAAGATGGTCACATTTAAAAATTGCCAACCGAAACTTCGAATACAGTGAATTGTATTCAGCATTTCACCTTCAGTACTGCACTGAACCCAGTTAAGCAGGACTAATTACTCTCTCTTTGTAGTTAAACATTCATTCAGCCAGTGTTCTTTACGTACTGGTGACGTCCGTGATATGTTCATGGTCTATCACAATAATAAAATGTATCGCAATAATGATAAGATATCTTAATTACTGTATTACTGTATTGCACACATTACCCATAATAATAGACAGTAGATGTGAGAATACAGCAGAGATCTTTATAAAATAGCTTATTATTTTAAAAAAACTCACATGGAAAGTTTATTTGACCTTTCTGTAAAGGGTCCATGAAGTCTGGTTCTTTTGGTGGAAAAGGGCTAACTGTTTCCCTACGTTAACAGTATTCCTGTATGTGTGTTCTGTAGGTGACATCCACGGACAGTACACTGACCTGCTGCGGCTGTTTGAGTACGGGGGCTTTCCTCCAGAGGCTAATTACCTGTTTCTGGGGGATTATGTGGACCGGGGGAAGCAGTCCCTGGAGACCATCTGCCTGCTTCTGGCCTACAAGATCAAGTACCCTGAAAACTTCTTCCTGCTCCGCGGCAACCACGAGTGTGCCTCCATCAACCGCATCTACGGATTCTACGACGAGTGTGAGTTACACCTGCCCGATATCATTATCACTAGAGATGGACCGGTCAGTGGGGCAGTACCAATCGCCGTTCAGCACAATCATCTGATAGCGGATAGCAATCTAGGACGGGGCCGGACTGTTACGCAGCATTCACATGTTTGTGTAGAGCCAAACATCATTCCGCACCTGATGAAACCACACAAATGTTGGCATGGTGATAGCATTACTGGGGAACATGGATGATTACTAGAGTAAAACTTTATTAGTGTATA
>CM067481.1:36071865-36076865 GCA_034552555.1 Semaprochilodus insignis | reverse complement strand
CCAAACTACTGCGGGGAGTTTGACAATGCTGGAGGCATGATGAGCGTGGACGAGTCGCTCATGTGTTCCTTCCAGGTAAATACACACCGATACCTCACTAGTTTCAGCGGGTTTGGTGTGAGGTGTAAACAGAGCGATCGAGAGCGGGTTTGGTGTGAGGTGTAAACAGAGCGATTGAGAGCGGGTTTGGTGTGAGGTGTAAACAGAGTGATTGAGAGCGGGTTTGGTGTGAGGTGTAAACAGAGTGATTGAGAGCGGGTTTGGCGTGAGGAATTAGTCTTTTTAAATTTCTTTATTTTAATTTTAAATTCAGATTATTCCAGATGTTTACAGGCATTTACTGTAGTCTAGCAGGCAGAATGCTGTTCCTGAATAATCCCTTCCCATCCATCCAGATCCTGAAGCCGTCCGAGAAAAAGGCTAAGTATCAGTACAGCGGAGTGAACTCGGGCCGTCCCGTCACTCCTCCTCGCACCGCTCAGGCCCCGAAGAAGAGGTGAGCTGGTTAGCCCTCTGGAGTCCAGCCCTGACCCCCTTCCCACTCCAAGTGTTGCCTAGGGCCGGCCCTTCACCCTTCAGCCTCCACTTTACATGTACATACTTTTGTTTTGCCGTGACTGTTTTTTTTTGTTTGTTTGTTTGTTTGTTTTTTTGCTTGTTTGTTGGTATTTCTATTAATTATTGATATTGAGTAAATGACTGTGGTCATACGGTACAGTGACACTTGTTGCTCAGCTACATTACAGGCTGCTGCAACATGGATAAACAGATGAAAGGCTTGTATGTGTGTGGTGTGAGAAGCAAGGTAAGTGCATAGGACAGTATCTTGCCCTCACAAATGAGGACGTGGTGTGTTTTTGAGGACAGATGGACTTTTATTGTATATAATCTTCCAGTATGGTGCCCCATAAGCTCAGACGATGTCCTGCATTAAGAGCTGGACCTGAAAAATAAGCTTAATTTATTCTTTTGGACACACGAATGTAAATTTTAATGAGACTAGATAAGATCTGTATACAGAGCAGAACTTAAACGCATTACCATATGTATTTGTCAATGAACAATCAGCGTCATTTAAGGAGGAAAAAAAAAGATTACCTCAAAGGATTCATTGTAGTCGCACATTTGTATTGAATTATAACCTTTTGCCAGTTAGTGCTACCGAGGTTTCTTCACCAGCTTACGTGGGTAAAAAAACCCTTTTGTTCTCAAGGTCAGGGATTATTTCTTCTACCCTGCATCTGTGTGAGTGTTCATCATAGACAGTGTTTAAATAGACAGGAAGTTCTTTCTCAGCTGACCTGCATGTGCTCTGCCCACTAATACAGTTAGTAGCTGGGATGGACATGCTGTACTGAACTGGTAAAAATCCCATTCAGCCAAATAAGAAACTGTGGTACTTCAGTTCATACCACAATACCTACATTTAGAGCTTAGAGTTATACACTCGACCTAACGAGAAACTGTAGAACAGACTCAGTCTATACCACAATACCTACATTTAGAGCTTAGAGTTATACACTCGACCTAACAAGAAACTGTAGAACAGACTCAGTCTATACCACAATACCTACATTTAGAGCTTAGAGTTATACACTCGACCTAACAAGAAACTGTAGAACAGACTCCGTTTATACACAATATCTACATTTAGAGCTTAGAGTTATACACTCGACCTAACAAGAAACTGTAGAACAGACTCCGTTTATACCACAATACCTACATTTAGAGCTTAGAGTTATACACTCGACCTAACGAGAAACTGTAGAACAGACTCTGTTTATACCACAATACCTACATTTAGATCTTAGAGTTATACACTCGACCTAACGAGAAACTGTAGAACAGACTCCGTTTATACACAATACCTACATTTAGAGCTTAGAGTTATACACTCGACCTAACGAGAAACTGTAGAACAGACTCGGTTTATACCACAATACCTACATTTAGAGCTTAGAGTTATACACTCGACCTAACGAGAAACTGTAGGACTCAGTTTATACCACAATACCTACATTTAGAGCTTAGAGTTATACACTCGACCTAACGAGAAACTGTAGAACAGACTCGGTTTATACCACAATACCTACATTTAGAGCTTAGAGTTATACACTCGACCTAACGAGAAACTGTAGAACAGACTCAGTTTATACCTGTAGAAACGGTTTATGTGCTCCATTAGGATATAGTATTTATGTTGTGTATTCACGCTAATATTAGCATCATTGTGGCTAATTTATTGTCATTTCCGGCTAACAAAACAATAACACAGTCTCTCATTAGTTTGAGTAGACCTCTAAAGTCGTGGATCCCCTGAATGGCGAGGCTGAAATACAAAGAATACTACATACAGGCTGTGTGATGACGCTGCATGAAAGCGATTCTACTGTAACTCTAATGAAGCCTTCTGTTCAGTACTGTCATATACCAACACCAGCCACACTGGACAAAGCTTGCCGGTATGTGTGGGGTGTTGTGCTGAGGTCAAGCTTATGATGTCAGTCTAGTGCGCTGCAGTGTTGTGGCACATTCACACTAGCAGCCAACAAACTTGAGGCAGCGTTAGCGACTAGACTGCCTGCTAAAGCCAGTGTACATTTGGCTTGCTTGTAGGTGTTTTGGCTCTTTACTGGCCTCTTAATTCTGAGGAACTGGAGACATTTGGAGAAACACTGCTGTTTATCACAGGGTACTATAGTGTCTGTCTGCAGCTTAGAAAACCGGCTTAGACCCAGACCTCCTTACACGGGCAAGACCATACGACATCAGAGCGCTCCATGGCATTTTTACCAGCGTTCTGTACAGCTTGTTCTACCGCACAAAGAAGGTATCTGTGTGCAGAGCATAGACAGGTCAGTACTCAGCTTTATACCCACGCTAGCTTATGAATGGCTTTGGGTGAAAGCTCAAATAGTCTAACTAAATATTCACAGCATGCTTATTCACAAGCCGTACTGAAGACTTTGCGGTACGGCGATGAGCACCATGCTCGATGCTTTATGGATGAAAGAAATCATATTAGACACACTGCAGAAGAGCCGCAGCTCTGCCCGGCTTGCTCCTCTGATTATCAGGTGCTCTGGTGACGTACATTAGCGTTTCAGACCACACGGGATGCGGTGCAATGCATAACTGACTAGGACGGCTTGACTCCTGAAGATGAAGACATAGGCCTTGTTTCAGTACTGTGTTTAACGAGCCCTCGCAGACTAGGAAGCGCGTTTCACAAGTGCACACTTGCAACAGCAGGGGACGAATGCACTCAGCCAGGTTAGGCTTAGTGAGCCTGGTCTCTTTCCATGCAGCCTTTGCAGTGCGGCTGTTGACCACTGTTGGTACAAGTTCATTAACGGATGTCCCCACCCACTTAGGGGTGAATGATGTAGGGGTCAGAGCTGATGGTGCACAAAAATAGCAAGCAGAAAACATATTCTATTATTCGTTTTCGTTTCTGATCATTCGATCACTTGGATGTTGCATTGGTGTAGCAGAGGCTGCCTCAAACACGCGTGGCGTTTGATCCTGATGAGGACTCGTTTGAGGTGTCATGAGGTGTTTGTACTCAGAGACAAACATAATTTCTGGGCCTAGCTAACACCAGCTAGCTGAGCCTCTTCCCTTTCGGGGCACATCCCTAAAGTGGCACTGTGCTGAGGAGTAGCAGAGTATCTTGATGGACATGTTTGCAGATCTCTCGTATTTCACTGAATTGTTAGTATCTCCTCTTTTCAGGCCCCTTGAACCGCTCCTTACCTGAATACCCAGGCACCCGCACACATCCCAAGCTTGGACATAACCTGCATAGATGTAGTGAATAATTCCTTTGGGTTATAACTGCACTCTATTGTCTTGTTGCTGTTTAGCCTTTAGCTTGCTACCCGGCCGTCAGGTAACAGATATAGTTATACCTAAATCTCATCGAGCTCTGAAGATGTCAGATTAAATGCTATTTATCAGAAACATCACACATATGAAGTCCCTTCCTGCTGTGGCTTATTTGTCCACCTTTTTGCCTCAGATCTGTTGCCCAAGCACGAACACGGCCGGCGGACTGAAGAACGGCCCTCGAGATGGGATCAGGGCTTGAGGTGTTGAGGGGATGTTAAACCAGTACTGAAACAGGCGGATACTGATCCGTATGAAGTCTAGAAGTAAGTGGGCCGAGTTGTTGCAGGACGTTTGACGCCTATTCGTATTAGTAGACAGAAATTTTGCACACTTCCCAATGTACTAACCAAATAAACTGAGACGTGCACTAACGCGTGAGCTTTTGCCCTCAGCCGCTTTGTCTCCTCCTCTGAATTCGTCAGGCTAGGTGGAACAACAGTAGACGCCTTGTAACAGCGATTATTGCCTTACACTGCTATTCAGTACTGCCATCTGATCTCAAATTCTGAATTATTGTGATTCCTGATAACATGGATGGGTGTGCATATTTTTGTTTTGTTTTTTTTGGCCTTCACATGGTGGAGTTCGGAACTCTGCGAATAGCGTGCTGTCATATAGTGGTCTGGTCAGGGTAAGAACTGTTTAACATGTATTGATTTCTGTGATTAATAAAACATTCACTGGTTGGTTTTGATTTTGCGGTACAGTATTCCCTGTTTTTTTTGGACCTGGTACCAAAAGTCAGGAGACGATCACGTGTTTTAGAACCACTTTTGAGATTTGTACCGGTTTGTTTCAGACTCTTTGAATGGGAATAAATGGAGTAGTGATGTTGGTTTTTCTGTCCTGGTTCATTTTTAGTCTGATTTTTGGCTTCCGTAACACAAATTTGGGCCACATGTTGGCTGAAGAATAAGAATTGGTGGCACGGGGCTATGTATAGGCAACGGTCAACTAACACTGACGACAAAGCTTTTTAAATCAACACCGTTTATTATGGTATCGTCCAAACGTGAACATGATACATAAAATGTTCATATGGATATTAGCATATGTAAATACATCAAAATTTAAAATATCAGTGCATCTCTACTGAACCAAATGATAAT
>CM067481.1:35996851-36046865 GCA_034552555.1 Semaprochilodus insignis | reverse complement strand
GCACAACACACACTAACACACCACCATCACGTCAGTGTCACTGCAGTGCTGAGAATGATCCACCACCCACATAATACCTATAATGGCTCTGACCATTTAAAAAAGTTGATGCCAAAAGTATGCAGAGAAACAGAACTGTAGCACTACAAGGTGCACCTATGTGGTAAGTGGAGCTGATCAAATGGATAGAGTGTACATGCATTGAGGTGGTTTTAATGTTGTGTCTGATCAGTGTTTACTATATCAGTGGTCACTAACTGTCCTGGAAATCTGCCGTATTGTAGAGTTTAGTTCCAACCTACATCTAACCTGCTGCCTCTTCCATACCTCTTCATTAATGCATCTGATCCAGCCAGTCTGGAAGTTCTAAAGATGTTAATTAACAGGAATGGGTGAGGCAGATTGGTGTTGCGACTGGACTCTGCAGAAAGGTAGATCTCCAAGACCATGGTTGGTGAGTGTTACGCTGTATAATTAGAGACATGACACAACTTATTAAATGTGTACCCTGTACAGAAAATGAGTGGAGCTTCACCAGCAGATGTTGGGGATCTGACCTTATTAGAACCCAGCATAGACCATACAGGACGAAGAGGAAGCAGGTTTTGTCGGCCTCCGAGCAGTGTTCTTTCTGTTCATGAAACCCTGCAAAAGAAACAGGTGAGAAATTTCCGAGGCAGAACACTTCATACCGAATTACATACAGCGCTGAATACAGATCACTGCATTTACTACTTTCTGTAAAATGTCATATTGGCCTGTTGTAGCTGATTCATTGACAGAATTGTTTCCATAGATCAAATATGAAGAGGCAAGGAAGGTACGAAAATCTCTTCTAACCCCAAAACACAAGTACATTCTTGAAATATTGGCAGATCGCTTATCAGTGGATGTTTCAGAAGTTGAAAACTTCATCCTTGATGCACCATCTGTAAGTTTTAGAGCAGGCGTATGACTCCTATAAACTGAGGTGTATTAAGTGGTTGTTCAGAAGCAGTATGTTATGCTCTACTGTATTTTGGGCTAAATTATTTCACTTTTCTTCCAATAGTATGTTGTTCAGTTGTTAGAATTAGGAAGCTTCTGAATTTAAATGCCTTTCATAACTAGGCTATTTTTTATATTCAATAGTTGGTGCCCTTTGATGATTTCTTTGCTGAAGGTGGGTCCAAAACAATTACATTTGTGTACCAGGAGTCTGAAGTGCCAGGTATAGGTAAGGGAATGATTTTTCATTTAAGGATGAGATATCTCTTACACTCACAGAATGCAAATAAATTTCTTCTCACACGTGTTTCTATACATGTATAAGATATAAGCATCTAGCATTAATTATCTTGTGTAGTATCATGTTATCATGGCTGTGTGGGACTCTCCATCCAAAGTGAAAAAAATTCACTATTCCTTCATCCTTAGTGAACGTGACTACTCACTTCCTATGGTGCTACCACAGTCAAGCTTCCTGCATGGTATAGAAAAGTATGGGATTTGAATTTAGTAATATCTAGGTCCGGTAAGGTGTGGAAAAATTAAGGAGTATGGAAAAGAAATTGTGTTTCCATTTGATTTTCTGTTTTCTAAAATACAGAAATTTCTGGATTTCTAGAAAAGTGTTTTTCATGGTTGTTTGGAGCAACTGGTACAGCCCAAATATTTATCACTAAGGGCCAAAGCGAGCACAGCCTGCTAACAGCTATGCCCCAGGTGCATTATAACTGAAAATATAGCAATATCCTTTAATTGCATATATACAAATCATTACAAATCACCCAATATCAAGCTTGCCTAAACGCTAATGAGTTATCATGACCATCTTTTGAAATAGAAAATGTGTAGGAACCCTGCACTGTTGTCTCTAGAGAGAGAGAGAGTTTCACACGCCTAGGGTAAGGATAATAATTAATGATCTAGTTATTGGCTGAAATCCATAATAGTTAAATTACAGAAAAGAATTGAAAAATGGTTTAGCAGCAGCTGTTTGTTTTAGCAGCAGCAGCGTCAGAGTGTTTTTAATACCACCACAACCAGGCCAAGTGCCAGATAAACTGTGAAACAAGTCAATCCAAGGGATAATACTGACAAGTATGAGATTACTTTATTCCCGTCTTAAGGGTGGAATTTGACAGGGTAAGTATCCATTAAACCACACAACTTGCTCACATAATATTGTTTTAACAAAATAGATATTATTGTAGATTTTATTGTACATCAGCCCTCCAGCTGGCCCCTTCTGTTAAGCTAATTAACCTCAGAAGATCATGTGTACCTGTTATCAAGTGAGAGGAGAGCATTCTTGTAAGTGAGGGTGTGAGAGAAATACAGAGACTGACGAGAGAGGACGAGTACTGACTGAACACCATTTACATCAAGCTGGCTAAAATCTCTCTTTCTACCATCATCTCCCTTTGTTTGTCCTAAAACAGAAGAGCGAGAAGAAATGGAGGACTGTATTATTCTCTCTTCTTTTTCTCTCTCCTTCTCTCTCACCCGTACAAAAACTGTTCAACTGTGGGTTTTACATGTCTATAGGGCAAGTCCTCCAACAATCTTAATGTCGAGCCCTGATGGGGCAAATGCTGTTATTGTAGCAGACTAGAAAACCACTTTGAAATTGTAAAGAATGTGGCACAATGGTTATGAAAACTGTCACTACATTGGACACACTTTAAATAAAAGCTTTTACTTTGATATATGCTATATTCCCTTTGATATATGTGTGTCTGGTGTAACTACAAACATGGCAAAAATAATTGAAAAAAAATACAGTGTTAAGTTTAAATATTCACATATCCATAGATTTGCTTATTTTTAAGAAGGCCATGTAGATATACATGCACATCATGTGGATAACATAAATCTCAACAGGTTTTTTTTGCTTACTTCTGTTGTCAATAGTTATGTTTTTTCCTTCCCTGCAATGTTGTAGAATGTGGACGTACTTTCCCTGCAGCTTCAAAAGGAGCCAAAATAAAGAGGCTTTTCTTGGCAAATCTTTCTGAGATATGCCTTACAGGTCTATGTTTGTTTTTTGTGAGAACCAGTGCTGATACCCCGGTTAATATCCATGAGGTGAACTTCTGAAATTCTGTTCTGAAATTCATTTGTTGTTTTGTGGTAAGTTATTCTCATGTCGGAGTCTATTTGTCCATTTATATTTTAGGAGATATATTTTTCCATGCTTGACGGTACAGATGGACTTCTTAAGGGAATACAAAATTTATTAAAGGTCATCCCAGCATTTTGTGCAGCAGAGGGTGCTCTGAATCAGTCCAAACATGTTGAGAAGCATATGCAGAATTTCAAAGACATATGGTCTCGCTACATACATTTCCTAGATGGTAAGAATGTATTTACATAACTGAAATTACAGTCTTGTTTATGAATGTTATAGTCTTGTTGACTATTGGTGCATGCAAACAGTTCTGAAGTCATTTGAAGCACTTTGAAAAAGACTGCCACAGGAAACACAGTAATGTTGTGTTTTGCAGAAACTGAAGTCGCCATTGAGGGTACTGTTAAACTCGCACAGGCCTCAGGTGTTGATTTCTCCAGGCTCAAGTCTTTTGACGATGTAAAGGCCGCAGCTGGTGATGCTGATATGGTGCATAAGCTTGAGGAGGTTTTAATGACATGGTACAAACAGATTGAACAGGTGAAGACTTTGATAGGAGAACTTTCCCATCACTTAACCATGTGCAGAGTGACCTGTGTATCTGAAAAGGTCATGGTTCTTTCTGTTTTTAGGTCCTCACAGAGAGTGAACAGTTGAGAAGGGAAGCTGACACAACGGGACCCTTAACAGAACTGCAACATTGGAAGAAGATGTCTGCAAAGTTCAATTCCATTGTTGAACATATCAAAAGCACAGAGTGCAAAGCTGTGGTTAACGTCCTCAATATAAACCGTTCAAAGAAACTAAAGGTTTAAACTCCAACAGCACTTCTAGTTTAACATTTGAAGTGTTCCTCTCGCTTATATTTGTTCCCTACTCTTTGTGTAGTTTTGGAGAGAGCTGGATAACAGAATAACTGATTGTAGAAATGAAGCTAAGGACAATGTTAAATTCCTGGAAACACTGGACAAATTCTGTCAGCCTCTTTACAACTGCGATCCAGTAAGTGCACTTAAACTCAAGCATGCTTGCATTAGCCTGCTCACATTTTTGGTGCTATAATGTGTATATTATTCATTGTCATTGCAGTTTTGCATTTGCTGCTGACATTTCTCACGTTTCAATTTTAGGTCACCATGGCCAAAAGTATCCAGAATGTCATCAGTGTCGTGCACATGATACACAATGTCTCTGGATATTACCATACGTCGGAACGAATGACCTCACTGTTCATTAAGGTAACCTTGGTACCTGTTAATACTTTGCAAAGCACAAATTCTTCGGTTTAACATCTTTTGTTCCAGTTTATATAGTTATCTCCTCACCTCTTTTTGACAGGTTACAAATCAGATGGTTACAGCCTGCAAAACTTACATCACTGTTAACGGCACTGCTGGAATTTGGGAACAGGACACACGAGACATCCTAAAGAAACTAGAGGTAACAAGAATTGTTAATTTAAATTTTTATGGTTATTGAGCTGGAGAAGTTACAAGTTTAGCTTAGAAAACTGTTCTGTGGAACTCTTCATCTAAGAGATTTTAGAGATACGAGATCTATTAAATGTATTAAAAGTTGAACAGTTTCATGTTTTTTATTTTGCTAAAAGGATTGTATCTGCCTCTTCCGGGAGTATCAGTCATGCTTTCACAAGACAAAGAAACAAAACCTCGAGAGACCAGATGGCAAACCATTCGAAGTGTCGGAGATGCAAATTTTTGGCAAGTTTGAGGGTTTCTGCAAGAGGCTTGATAAGGTAACCAGCTTCTGCTATGGTGTGTTGTTATGGTCCAAAGCAGGGATGAATTTGCCCAACCTCTATACTAAAGTTCTAATATGTTTGTGTTTTTTAGATAACTCAGATGATCACAGCTGTGAAAACATTCTCTACTCTTGGCAAATCAACCATTGAGGGAATAGACCTCATAGCTGCAAAGTTTCAAAACATTTTCATCACAATGAAAAAGAAGCAATATGACATACTGGCTCCCAGAAAGGCTGACTTTGAAGTTGACTTTGCTGAATTCATGTCTCAGATCAATAACCTGGAGGTATATTATTCTTTGAACAAGATTCATCTTCTCTGATTTGAGGAATGTATTTTTGTATATTGTATTTCTCTATTTCTGTGTGTTATTACTTTCAGAATCAACTCCAAGCATTCATGAAGTGCTGTTTTTCGAAGATCCGGTCATCTCAACATGCCTTTAATCTACTACAGAGGTACTCTTTGGTTTAGACTGTATGTAGATTCAAGATTTAGTGACTTAAGGCCCTGCAGACAGTAGGCCTTACAGGGTCATTATTGCCTTCCCACTAGTGACTAAGCTGATGCTTTAGATATCAGATAACACTTAATAGCTGATCATTATATCTTGTTTTACAGGTTTGAAAAACTGAGCATGCCCTGTTTGCAGGCACAGATTTCCAGCACTATTAGCCTCATTCTCCAGCACTATGCCTCTGAGCTGGAGTGTGTAAAAAAGGTATTCCTTTGTTAAGGGGGATTTGAAGCAACTTACAGCAACTTTTCCATAGTTGTGTCACTGATTTAGCAAAAGACATATATACTTTGCTTGTTTACAGCTTTATCAGGCTCACAGAGAGGACCCGCCTTTAGCCAGGGACATGCCCCCAGTGGCTGGCAGGATCCTGTGGGTCAGGGAGTTGTTCAGGAGAATACAAGAGCCCATCAGTTACTTTGAGGTGCACTGTGTGTTGGAATTTAATGTTAAATTACTCAAAACATACTTTATTGTAAAAAAAAAAAACATTTTGTAATTTTCAAGCTATGAAATATACATTTTCTATATTTAATATAAATGAATTGCAAGGGGATAAAAGACAATCTGTTTACTTTACCAAACTTTTTTTGCTTCTCTTTGATTTGTATGTCATTTAAAAAAAGTTTTCCTTGTGTTCAACAGAAAAACTCAGAGATCCTGTCTACCCCCGAGGGGAAGGATGTTGTGCGGATGTACAACAGAACTGCAGCTGCATTTGTGGAGTATGAGATTCTATACCATACAGCCTGGAAGAGGGAGGCCTCACAGTTGCAGTATGGTAAGTTCCACACCTGGTTCCCTAAGGCTGGGGTTTGAAAATGTTCTGTATAAAAATATTATTTTTATTGTTGTTGACGTACTAATAATAACATACAGTAATGCTCATGGCTGGAACATTTTTAAGCCCTGCAAGCTACCCTTCTTGTTCGCCACCCTGATACAAGAAAATTGCTTGTGAACTTTGACCCTAAAATAAATGAGACGGTGCGAGAGGTCAAATGCATGCTAAAAATGGGGTTGGAGGTTCCTGAGCAGGCTTTGCATCTGGTCAAAACAGAAAAATCGATGAAAGTCACCCAGATCCGCTTAGAAGTGAGTTACAGACATTCCATTAACATACTTTAACTTTATTCACATCTGTTTTTCGTATGTGTAAAAGCCACAATCTGGTTTTAAGAGGGTCTTTGCTGTTCTGATTTGTAGACGAGTCTCAGCAACTATGAAGCAGCTCTACAGAAAATCCCTGCTGAATTTTACAACCTAATGGCACCAAAAATAAAAAACGTAAGGAGTGACTCATTCACTGTTGTATTAAATAAAAGGTATCTGAGAGTTACTATTGTCATTAATTCCAGCTCGCACTTGTTGATGCATGATGTCTGTGTAATAGGTGGAGTCTGTACTTTGCAGTGGATTGGTGTTTCTCAACTGGTCATCTCTGGTCTTGGATAAATTCTTCAGTGACATTGAGGCAGCCATGTCTGATCTGAATCAGGTTTTGCAGAAGGTACATTCTTGACTTTGCTCAGAATAACAGATGCAAAAAGCCCATTTCTGAGTGTATGTGCCCTATTTTAGGTGACATATGTTTATGAAATGCACATTGAGGCTGTGCTTCAGCACATCTCAGAGACCCTGCTTATTGCCCTGCCAGAGGATAGACCTTCAGCTCTACAAGACCTTATAAACACCAACAAGGTAATGTTTTTATCCCATTCTCTTCAGGGCTATTTTCAGATGTTTATCAGCGAGGTATTAAATATGTTTTCCAGAGTATCTGTGCTGACCAGGACACAGTTTTTATCCTGATATATTTTACTTCACATATTGCAGTGGTGACATATTTTTATTTCCTTTGTCTATTGATGATATAATATGTTGATTTTTAACTCTGTTCTACTGTAGAACGAGTCTAAAAAATTGGCAGAGATGCTGGACCACAAAAGTAGGCATGTTGAGGGGGCAGTGAAGGAGATCATTGGGATCTTAAGTGCTATTTATGAGTCAAAAGAAAGTAAGGCTGCTAATGAGCAGCCTGCTGTTCCAGGTATTACAGAAGGAATATGCAGACAGCTATTGCGAATATGCAAAAAACAGTAAGGAAGAAATCTCATTGGTCTTCTTTTTTTCTAGAATCCAAACGTGTTTCTTTCTCCAAGGATGTTGCATCATCAGATGATGATGACAATGATGATGATTTGAATACAGAGTCAGAAAAAGTAGAAAAAGAGGATGACTTTAAAAAGGTAAAACTGTATTTATATTTTACAGGTGCCATTATAGTAAAGTATTTTACTGGCTCCTGAGATTCTTCTTCTTATTATTTCTTATTAGGAATGCAAAGCTATATATGATTGCTTAAGCACAAAACTCCTGGATGCTTTGGTTAAAGCTACACGATTGTCTTTGGGCAAGCTCAAGAAGAGAATATTTGTTTCCAGGTGAGAATGCTTGTGTGAGTGTTATCACACATTTTATGTAAATTAAAGAACAAAAATACATAACGTCTACAATTGATCTTCAGCTTTTCAGTCAGAAAGAGTCGTTTTGGTGTGCCAGATCAAGTAATTGCATTCATAAAGTCTGAGCTCCACTTGGCCATACCCTATATGGTAAGGTTACCTTTCATCTTTTCTGGGGCTCTGAGAAAACCGAAATGTACAGATTCTAAAAAAAACAAAACATCCTTTTTCTCTGTTCTGTTTTGTTACAGGTAATGTTACCCGGCCTAGACGATATCCAGCATGCTGTTAATCGCCTAGCGAACACAGTGCTAGAGGTAAGCGGTGGCGTGACACGATGGGGACAAAGCAGCTGCTTAGACGACAGTGTGAAGTCTGGAGGTAAGTGTTGTTGTGCTAGACTTGTCTCCATGTGTTTTCCTCATTTGGTAGGTTGTGAAAGAGGTAATCTGATTTCATTTCCAGCCCGGAAACTAAGGAACTTTTACCAGAGTGTTGCTGAGCACAAGGATATCTGTAAGCTTTTAGTTGACGTAACTTCAGCTGTAACCCGCCTGAGAGAACCAGCTAGTCATGTACTCAAGCAGTTTCAGCCCTTCAGTGTGATCTGGGCAGAGGACAGAGATGCTAAAGTCAAGGTGAGAGTGTAGTTTAGCAAATGAGTGTGTTTTCCAGCTGTCTTCAGGTCACTTCAGTGTACAGGCGTAGTCTAAATAGATTGCTTTTGGATTCACAATACTTTGTAGTTGTATTATTTTAGATAAAAATTATGATTCATTACATCCAAAACTTTAAAAAATGCATTATTAGATTTAATAGTGTGTTAACTGTGGAAGGAGATCTGAAAATTATCATTTAATTAGCTATTTAACTATAGTAGTTGTTCAGCAACTCTTTCAGGAAGCACATGCCTGGTTAGAGGGAGTTTAGCAGGCTGCTACCTGTAACTGCATTTAATTAGAAATATGTTTTCTGTGTGAATATTTTATTTATATTGATACAAGATTAAACCACAATGTTTATATAGTCTCTCAATGCTGTGTTTATGTTCTTTCAGGAATTTTTGAAGAGCAACCCGTACCTAGATCAGATAAAGTCTGAAATTTTACACTATGTGTCATTTGATAAAAAGATCAACAACATCAAGCCCATTATCGCTTTAGGGTCAGTCGAGTTGTCAACAGGTGGGCATGCAAGAAACAGAGTAATATTAACAGAAAATAACAAATTTTTCATACTTTGTTACTCTAAATGTTAAAGATTTAGTCTTTTTTCTGTTTTTTCTGACAATTTTCCCAGTATCTGAAATTGTACTTGTTTTGTTTGTTATGTAGCTCCACTGAAAATGTCTCTGAATGTCGAAGCTAAAGCCTGGAAAATACTGTTGTGTAAACATCTGAAGGAGGATTACAGGAAAAAGGTAGCTGACATCATGGATTTCACTAGTGTGCATCTCCAAAAGCTTTCAAGACCCATTGTTGACCTGGAGGATGTGCGATTTGCTATGGAAGGCCTGTCTAATATCCGCAGCTCTGAATTAAAAATTGACATGACTCTGGTGCTCATTGAGGTATGAAAAACTATTTGTTTAATGTAGGTTTAATATGCAGAATTAGGGTTGGGCAGTATGTGAAGAACTATGCAATACAGAGATATGATTTTTGTACCCATGTCGCTCAGCCCAAAGCGGTGTTACAGTTTCTTTTGCGATCGCTAAAAAGCATTTTCAGTAGAAAACGCTTCAGTCCATCAAAACTTCAACAATTGTGTTCTTGTAACAGAAACTCTGTCAGTCCCAGTACACTTACAAAACTTAGAACTGTCCCTATATTTCATTACATCTCTGAAGAAAGAAAGAGTTATATCAAGAAATGAGTTATTTTTCATCTGCTCACTAATTTAAAAACTTTACATTTAGAAAAACGTTAGTAGTGTTGTTGTGAAAACTGAATTATTCTACTCAAAGTTTGATTATATAGTGTGATTACTCCTGTCACTTAAAACTATGTGTATTTTATATATGTATACTTTCAGGAAGCATTCGCTATTTTAAAAAAATGTGAATTTCAAGTGACCAAAAAGGAGTCTGAGGATGTGGATGCCTTAAGATACTCCTTTGTTAAGTTGCAGTCCAAAGCGGTACGTTCCTTAGATTTTTTATTTCCTAGACAAAAATCAGTTTTCCCTACGTATCGTGTACCATGTCAGATTTGTTTGTATGTCTTAATACGGCTGCTTGGTCTGAAATTCCCACACAGAGTGCAGTCCAGGATGAACTGGTCCGCATGCAGCCCAAGCTCAAAGAAAATCTCCTGGAATCTGTCAGCATATTTCACAGTGACGTGACGACATTTATAAATCAGTATGAAACGGTAAATAACTACCTCTTGTGAGATATTTAAACGTAAAGCTGAATATTAATTCCTGGGTAGCACTAAGGTTCGTAATCATTGTATGTATGTATGTATGTATATGTCTGTTGTTTAAAGTGACTCAGTGATATTGTCCATAGCAGTGATATGACATATTAATAATGATGATAAAGTGTCAGAATGCAGTGGTGTTGGTAAAAGGCTCACAGTTTGTTCAGGAACCTGATAACCTGTGGGTAAAAACTGTTCATTCACCGAATATTACTACTGATTATTATTAGTCGATTATTATTACTGTTCATTAGCCACCTGAGATGCTCCATAGCATCTTTTTGCAGAGACCTGTTCATAATTCTTTCACAGTGGTGTTGTGCTACAAGTAATACATCTAGTTCACTGAGAATTGCGTATGAGGAAAGAAGTATAGGTCTGGGTCTGTACTGTCGAATTTACAGCTTCCTGTTTCAGTAATATTACTTCTCTCATTGATTACAGGAAGGCCCGAAAGTGCCAGGCATTAAACCTCAAGAGGCCAGCAAGAGAGTTCAAAGCTTTCAGGTGTAACTGACACACTCTATAGGCCTGCTTTGACTTAAATCCTGAGTTAGCCTAAGTTCTACAATTTCACAGTGGAACAGTGATCATTTCAATGCAGTTGTAAAAAGATACATTGTTTTAAAAAACACCATGTTATTTGTAGCACAGCTCATTTCTATTTGTAGTTTAAAGCATTCCGTCTAACTTGTAATCATGGATTTGTAAAAGCCAGGAGCATTTGCTCCAAGCGACAGTGCGACTCTGTATATTAAAGTATCTCCAGTCAGGAAATGACACATCGCATTCTGGTTTACCATATACAGTGTTAAAGATATTCATCCATATGTGTACTAATGATCTTATCCTAGGGTTGGTTTGATTGCCTTTGGATGAAGTACATCACATACTCATCTGGAGAAAAGTTATTTGGTCTGCCTGTAACAGAATATGAGGCACTACAGAAAGTCCGGTAATAACAGATTACTTCTGTTTTGTTCATGTTATTATGTTTGTTTAACAACACGGACGTCCATTTCAGGCTGTTTCTGAGTTTTACTGTCTTCATTTATTGTTTAGGAAAGAGCTTGGACTTCTCCAGAAGTTGTATGGTCTCTATGATGCAGTTATGAGTAAAATCGGTGGATATTATGACATCCTATGGACAAAGGTTGACATTGGGATGATCAATGCAGAGCTGTCAGACTTCCAAAACAGGTAAGTTTGGTCAAATGTTAGATTTAAATGTAACCTGTATTGGTCACACAGTGACAGCTCTTTTCTAAACTTTGCAAAAAAATGGTTTTAAATGATGTGTTTAGATGCCGAAAGCTTCCCAAAGGGCTGAAGGACTGGCAGGCATTTTTAGATTTAAAGAAAAGGATTGATGACTTCAGCGAGGCCTGCCCTCTTCTTGAGATGATGGCTAACAAGGCCATGAAGCAGAGGCACTGGGATCGCATTGCTGATCTGACAAGGCACAAATTTGATGTGGAATCTGACACATTCATCCTTCAGGACATTATGGAGGCACCACTGCTTAAATACAAAGAAGACATAGAGGTTAATTTAAATGCAGTGTTATTTATTACTTTCGTTTTGACTTGGTCTGGCGGTCAGACTAATTTTTTCATTGCTTTAATGATGGCACTAGGACATTTGCATCTCAGCTGTTAAGGAGAAGGATATTGAAGCCAAGCTGGCACAGGTGGTAGATATTTGGTCCTCTCAATTACTTACCTTCATGACGTTTAAGAACAGAGGAGAACTAATGCTTAAAGGAGCAGAGACAGCAGAAATTGTTACTGCCATGGAAGACAGTCTTATGGTGCTTGGATCCCTTCTTAGCAACAGGTATGTTATATAGTATGTGTGTAGGAATTTCCAGTTTGTATTTCATTAAGGTTAGATGTCCTGTTAGTTTCCGAGCCTGTATATATCTTTGTGTACAGATACAATGCTCCCTTCAAGAAAGACATTCAGAACTGGGTTTTTAAACTCTCCACATCATCAGACATCATTGAACAGTGGCTTGTTGTTCAGAATTTGTGGGTTTACCTGGAGGCAGTGTTTGTTGGTGGAGACATTGCAAAACAGCTTCCTCAGGTGGAGCGTTTTTTTCCCTTTATTTATGCTTATAATAACAGTGTTCTATGTTGGATATCTATATAGCTTATTTTTTATTGTAGGAAGCAAAGCGCTTCCAGGACATTGACAAGTCATGGATCAAGATAATGCAGCGAGCCCATGCAACCCCCAGTGTGGTGCAATGCTGTGTTGAAGATGAGACCATGGGCAAAGTTCTACCCCACTTACAAGAACAGCTGGAACTCTGCCAAAAGTCTCTCACTGGGTAAAAATGTATATTCTTGTAGTACGAAATCTCTCTCTGAACTATAATCAGGCTGTAATATCTAAAAAGAAAACACTAAAATAATAAGGATCTTTGGAAATGCTAAATGTTGGACCTAAATGTATGAATGCTTATGTACAGCTACTTGGAAAAGAAACGACTGCTGTTTCCAAGGTTTTTCTTTGTGTCTGATCCTGCTTTGCTGGAAATTCTGGGGCAAGCTAGTGATTCTCACACAATCCAGGTATTCACAGAACAGTACTGTAATGTTCTTACCTTAAAACATATTTAAAACCTTTGTAGTTTTTAATCTTTGGTAAAATACTGATTAAAGGAAACTTTTTTTCTAGTCTCATCTTTTAGGAGTGTTTGACAATGTCAATGAAGTTGAGTTTCATGTAAAGGAATATGACAAGATTTTGGCTGTTATATCTCAAGAAGGAGAAAAATTGCCAGTATGTATGATCCACAGCTTTAACAGCCCATTTTAAAATAATGCTTATAAATAACACTTTGAAAAATATCAGTTTATACTAACTAGGTGTGTGTGTGTGTGTCTGTGTGTGTGTGTGTGTGTGTGTGTCTGTGTGTGTGTGTACGTGTGTCTGTCTGTGTGTACGTGTGTCTGTCTATGTGTGTACGTGTGTGTGTGTGTGTGTGTGTGTGTGTGTGTGTGTAATAGTTGGACCTCCCTGTAATGGCACGTGGCTCTGTGGAGCTGTGGCTGGGAGAGTTGCTTTTGCAGCAGCAGACCTCTTTGCATTCAGTTATAAGAGCAGCTGATATGCAGATAAATGACTCTGGCTTCCAGCTCCTCACATTTCTCAACCAGTTTCAAGCACAGGTGGGGAAGAAAATGAATTTGTATAGTGTGAATTACAGTGCGAAATACATACTGAATACATAATGCAATAATACATATGCTGCTCTTGTTAATGTCTTGTACATGCTCACTTATGTATATAGACATACCTCTCTTGTTAGTTTATTAGTGCAGTATCCACCAAAGCTCCTTCTGCACATGTCTAGTATATTGCATACTTCATATATGTATATCATATATGTATATAACCTGTGGTTAATAGCTCTTCTGTAGCCCTGCCCTATTTATTCTGATTAAGGTATGTACATACTGTTTAGTACATACCTAGTACCATGCTCACTGTTACTGTCTGTGGTTAATAGCTCTTCTGTAACTCTTAATTTATTTATTTGCAATCTGTTTAGTACTGTGAAACTGCAATTTCCTTTGGGATCATTAAAGTGTTATCTTATTTTATCTGACATGCCCCAGCAAATTTGCAGCCATCATGTAGCATTTTGTCATGCTGTTTTTTATGCAAAGTGGTTATCTGGAAATGAGCTGCTATAAAGTACTGCTCTTTCAGAAAACATAAGAAGAATTAAGGAGGAAAACTGTTCAAAGAGTGCATTTGTTTTCATTTTAGGTGGGCTTGCTGGGAATTCAGATGCTTTGGACTCGAGATTCAGAGCATGCACTGCGAAATGCTAAGGAAGACAAAAAGGTCATGTCTTTGACTAATCAGAAGTTCCTGGACCTGCTCAACACACTAATTGCACAAACAACCCATGACTTATCCAAGTTTGATCGTGTTAAGTTTGAGACACTAGTGACAATTCATGTCCACCAAAGAGATATTTTTGATGATTTGGTGAGAATTGTATTTACTAAATGGATTTATTGGTTTAGTTTGTTTGTCATAATATTACGAATACGCTGTAGCAGTGTCTTTCTTTCAGGTTAAAATGCACGTTAAGTCCGTCAGTGACTTTGAATGGCTGAAGCAGAGCAGATTTTATTTCAAAGAGGACCCGGATCTGGTAATTGTGTCAATTACAGATGTTGACTTCATATATCAGAATGAGTTTTTGGGCTGCACAGACCGGCTGGTCATCACTCCTCTCACAGACAGGTTACAGCAAGAATGAATCTTAATTGTCTGGCATTTTCAGCGTTGTTTGCATTGTAAAACCAGCATCATTATTGTTTTATTTTTCATAGGTGTTACATCACCTTGGCTCAGGCTTTAGGTATGAGTATGGGTGGAGCTCCTGCTGGACCTGCTGGAACTGGGAAAACCGAAACAACCAAAGACATGGGCCGCTGCCTGGGGAAATACGTGGTGGTGTTTAACTGCTCTGACCAGATGGACTTTAGAGGACTTGGGAGAATTTACAAAGGTATCTTAAGAAAGACCAGCTCCAAGATGTAGTAACGAGAGTTCCACATGACCTGCAACAGCATAGCTGCTGCCTGCCTCTTAATGCTCATGATAAACTGGATGTAATCTAGACTAATCTAACTGTAAGATAAGATAATAGAAATGTGTTTTTAATTTTTAGGGCTTGCTCAGTCTGGGTCATGGGGATGCTTTGATGAATTTAACAGAATTGACCTGCCTGTGCTCTCGGTTGCTGCGCAACAAATCTACATTGTTCTCACTGCACGGAAGGAACACAAAAATAAGTTTGTCTTCACTGATGGAGACTGTGTAGATCTGAGCCCAGAATTTGGCCTCTTTATCACAATGGTAAGGTATTTCCAAACTGGGCAATGAATTAACATGTATAAGTTTGTTGAGAACTAGAATAACAGTACAGAGCAATATAGGGGTTTCTTTTAGCCTTTAATTTGTGTGCCAATACAGAACCCTGGGTATGCCGGTCGCCAGGAACTCCCAGAAAATTTAAAGGTCCAGTTCAGGACAGTGTCCATGATGGTTCCAGACAGACAGGTGATGTTTCCATGTTCTTACACTCCTATAACTCCTGAATGTTAATTTTATCTTAATTATGGCTTTCCCCCACCTCACATTCTCTTCATTCTCTCAAGTAACCCTTACTGTGTTTCAGATCATCATGAGAGTAAAACTGGCTAGCTGTGGCTTTATAGAAAATGTCATGTTGGCTCAGAAGTTTTTTGTCCTATATAAACTTTGTGAGGAACAGCTGACCAAGCAGGTAGACTATAACACATACGTTTAGGTGTGACTTTCTCAGTCTGTTTTATACAGTGACATGTTTTGTCACTTCGGACTCTTTAGGCAACTTCCCGTCCCATTTTTCTACATTTATTTTGTATAATTGTTGCTGCTTTCTCCTTCAAACTCAGGGTTAGACGATGGTTAATTATGTTGCTGTGTTATTTTAGATCTCTTTACAATTACATTTAAACACTTAAGTGCTTAGGATTTTCTGTGTAAAGATGCATATTATTTCTTTGAAATAATTTATGTATATGAGAAACATTGCTATATTGCTTTGGCAGGTTCACTATGATTTTGGTTTGAGGAACATCCTGTCAGTGCTGAGGACGTTGGGTGCCCAAAAAAGGGCTCGACCTTCTGAAACTGAGTCAAGCATTGTGATGAGAGTTCTGCGTGACATGAATCTGTCCAAACTGGTGCGAACTTGGAGTAGTTACACAGAGTCTGTGTGGTCGGTGTCTGTTAGCTAGCAGCAAATGATAGTTTGCCTAGACGTGCAGCAGTCTTAAAAAAATCTTAATCTCTTGAACTCTAAAAATCCATATGTGGACCCATTCTTCAGTTACTTAGTTTTACAACTGCAGACCTTAGCTGTTAGTTTTATGGTAGCTAATGAATAATCAATTTTATGATGAATGTGTGAATAATAAATCTGTACTTTTCTCTTTGAGGTGTAATAACTTGAGGTGTAACTTTGAGTGAACACATCCCATGCTGTGTTTCTGCTGTGACAGGTGGATGAGGATGAACCTCTGTTTCTTAGTCTGATCAGTGACCTGTTCCCTGGAATCCAGCTGGATAGTAACACTTATGCTGAGCTACAAGCTGCAGTTGCTGCACAAGTGAAACAGGCGGGGATTGTTAATCACCCACCTTGGAACCTTAAGCTTGTTCAGGTAAACTCTGATGCAGATTATGCAAGTATACAAGTTTCTTGTATTGTGACTCTTTTAGTAGTTAGTAGTAAGCTCTGAGAATTATTTTGGCAGTTATACGAGGCATCACGTGTGCGTCATGGACTAATGGCACTTGGTCCCAGTGGGGCTGGAAAGACTATGGTCATCAACATCCTCATGCGTGCCATGACTGACTATGGAGCTCCTCACAGAGAGATGAGAATGAACCCCAAAGCCATCACAGCCTCACAGATGTTTGGTCGTCTGGATGCTGCAACGAATGACTGGACTGATGGAATCTTCTCCACACTGTGGAGGAAGACTCTGAAAGGAAAAAAGGGTGAGCAAGATCTTACATTAAAATTTTTTTAAAAAGCTATGATAGATTTATACAATGAGCCTGTTTGCTCATTCCGACCTTTCCCCTTTAGGAGAGAACATTTGGATTGTGCTTGATGGCCCAGTAGATGCAATTTGGATTGAAAACTTAAACTCAGTATTGGATGACAACAAGACACTCACCTTGGCCAATGGTGACCGGATTACCATGTCTCCAAGCTGTAAACTAGTTTTTGAGGTGCACAATATGGACAATGCCTCTCCTGCAACTGTGTCTAGAGTGGGCATGGTGTTCATGAGCTCCTCTGCCCTCAGCTGGAAGCCCATTCTTCAGGTAGTGTTTTATAGCTGAGGTTATTGATCTAGTACGATACAAAATGTTGGGTTTTTTTGCTCTCAACAATTGTTCTGTCTTATTTCAGCATATTTTACATATTTTAAGATTTCAAAAGTACTGTGTTTGTATAACCACTACCAATCATAACAAGGGAAGATACAGTATTGATTAAACAGATGTCCCACGGATTCCCTGCAAATCCAGTACAGAGCGTGTTGCTTTTAAAAAATGTGTGAAGCTTTAAGTTTTGTGTTGTTCTATTTCTCAGGGCTGGGCCAACCATCGCAGTGCTCAAGAAGCTGACAGACTGATGACCCATTTTGATAAAATATTCGAAGACGCGTATGTATTTATGAAGCAGAACCTCAAGCCAAAAATGCAGCTGTTGGAATGCAACTACATAATGCAGGTATGATATAATTCACTGGTGTACTGTTTTGAAAATGTTTTGAAAATGTAATAGCAAGATGGATTTCTTGTCTGTTACATGACCAACTAACAACAGAGCAGTAGGCCATTGCCTACTTATCATAAAGCTCACCGGACAAAAAAATTGTCACCTATGACTGAAACGTACCTCATAGGGTGTAATCCCTCCACCAGCACCAATAACAGCTGTGACTGTTTTTGGCAAGGACTGGACAAGTTTCTGGATGTAGGCCACATCAATGTTCAGCCACATTTGCATCAAAGAATTGGGGAGTTGGTCCAGATTTGGTGTATGTCTTCCCTGGCGTTTTACCAGTTGTTCCAGGTAGTCCCACAGATTTACAAGAGGATTCCAGATGTGTCCAGATGTGTGAATGCTCCTGCATGTTCATCATCACAATCAGTCACATTTGCAGCCCTGTGAACCCAAGAATTGTCATCTTTAAATACAGGGATAGAAATGTTATGTTCCTCAATAAGATAATGAGCAAAAGGCCAAACCTGGTTGTTCAAACTTATTGTCACCTCAACCAAAGAACTCATTTCCATGTAATTAAAACACCCCAGAACATCACAGAGGTGACAAACTTGTTGTCCAGTGAGCTTATATTACATATTTGTACATAACTAGCAAGTCCATTAAAACGGCACACGAATGGCTTTGTCCCAAAACATATTGTAAAGCTCTTTTAAGAACTGTCTGAAATTGTGGCAAAGGCTGTATAACTCTCTGGAGTGAAACTTTTCATCATGCTCACACATACAATTCACTTTGTGTAAAAGCAGGAATGTTTACGTGAATTTAATGCACTTCTATGCTTTTGCTATCCTGTGGTTTAGAGCAGTTTGTATCAAAGGACATAATGTCTTACTTAGCACTGTGTATTTTCTGCTGTACAAATATAAAAGGCTTATATTCTAAAGTGTCTACTTAGTCAGTGAACCTGCTCGAGGGCCTGATACCTACTAAGGAGGCAGGGGGCATTGTGAACACCGTGCAGCTGGATCGGCTTTTTGTGTTTTGCCTAATGTGGAGCTTGGGAGCCCTGCTGGAGCTGGACGACAGGGATAGGCTGGAGGCATTCATTCGGTCTCATGAAAGCAAGTTTGACCTGCCACTTACAAAGCCTGGGGAGAGCATCTTTGAGTACATGGTTAATCAGAATGGCAAGTTTAATGTTTTAGTTACTTTTGAAGATGACAATCTCTATCTTTACCACAGGATTCTCATTGATAAAGGCTCTTATGTAAATGGAATAATATATATTTATAATATATGTAATATAACGTTACTGCACTGCCGAGCAGTGACAATGAAAGAATTCTGTTCTGCTCTATTTCAGGTGATTGGGATCACTGGAGTAAATATGTGGTGGAGTATGTCTATCCTACAGATTGTGTGCCAGACTACACCTCTATTCTAGTACCTAATGTTGATAACACAAGAACCAACTTCTTAATTGAGACCATTGCAAAACAGCACAAGGTGTTAACGTATTTTCATTTTCGTTGTGTGTTGAACTGTTAGGTATGTCACGCAGCACAAAGTATGAGTTTGACTGTTGAAATGTAATCATTTGTGTGTGTATGTTTTCATGTGTAGGCTGTTCTGCTCATTGGCGAGCAAGGGACTGCCAAGACTGTAATGATTAAGGGGTACGCGAAGAAATATGACCCAGAGACAGACTTATTCAAGTCACTAAACTTTTCATCTGCCACTGAGCCAATGATGTTCCAGGTGAGACATATTGTATGCTCTTTACTCTTGCACAGTACACAGCTTTGTAAATAGTGTCAATAGACTTTCAGTTTCAATTTTTGTCACATGGTTAAAACTTTGTAATTGCAGCGGACAGTAGAAAGTTATATAGAGAAGCGTATGGGCAATACATACGGACCTCCTGGTGGACGGAGAATGACCATTTTTGTTGATGACATCAACATGCCAGTAGTTAATGAATGGGGAGATCAGGTAGTAAAATGAAGTGTAATTACAAGTGACAGCTGTGGACGCTAAGCAGACTTGTGGTGTTCTTATATTAATCATCTCAGAAATATGTAGAAATTAACGATTAAACATCCAGAAATTAATGTAATGAATCAATCAGGAGCAGTGATTTAGTTTCAAATAATAAGAATTGACCTTGTAAACATTTAATAACAGCTTTATTACACTGGTAGTTTCTTATACTTTCATAAATAATCTTTGAATTTCGATACATATGGCAGATGGTGCAAGTTAACACATCTCTGGCTCGTGTGTGTAGATCACCAATGAAATAGTGCGTCAGATGATGGAGATGTCTGGCATGTACAGTTTGGATAAACCTGGTGATTTTACAACCATTGAGGATGTTCAAATGATGGCTGCCATGATCCACCCTGGAGGTGGCAGAAACGATATTCCTCAGAGACTGAAGAGGCAATTCACAGTGTTTAACTGCACTCTTCCTGCCAACTCCTCCATCGACATGATTTTTGGTAATAGCCTGATCATGTAACTTTAGCTTACTTAATGGATTTTACTGAAAAGATCCTTACAGTCATCACAACAACCTAAGAGATAAGAGTAGCAACATTACTTGCACAGTGTCTTGAGGTGTTGGCAAATTACATAATGCATTGTTTCTCTTATATATATGTGTATATATATATGTTTATTACGTTAATAGGAATCATTGGCTGTGGATACTTCCATGAGTGCAGAGGTTTTAAACCAAACATTTCTGAAACGGTGAAACATCTGGTACCTGCCTCCCGGATTCTCTGGCAGTGGACAAAGGTAAATATTTTGGTCAAGTTTTGCACCCACACTGTACTTACTTCACTTATGAATAATCTCATAAGTTTCTATAAATACTGCTCTCATGTTGTGCTTTGTCTCACAGATCAAGATGTTACCTACACCCTCAAAGTTTCATTACTTCTTCAACTTGAGAGACCTGTCCAGAATTTGGCAGGGCATGTTGAAAATCAAAGCAGAAGAATGTGGTGAAATTTCTGCTCTTCTGGCTTTGTTCAAGTGTGAATGCACTCGAGTAATTGCAGACAGGTGCAGTTAAAACCTTACCTGATTTAGTTCCTAAGTTATTAAACTGTATTCCTGTATTTATTCAGAATTTACCACACGTTCCAGTGACTAATGCTTACATACAGATCATACACAAATACTAATAGATTTTTACTATATCTATTCTTCTTTCTCTCCAGGTTTGTGTGTATTGAGGATAAGCAGTGGTTTGAGAAATCCATAGCCAGAGTCATCCAGGAGCATGTGGGTCCTGCATTAGTACCAGAGATCCAACCTGATCCTTACTTTGTGGACTTTTTGAGAGAGGCGCCGGAGCCAACAGGAGAGGAAGCTGATGATGCTTGCCTTGATGCTCCTAAAATCTACGAAATGGTGCCTACTGTGTATTTGAAATAGTATATTCGTGCATAAAGTCAGACAAAAGCTATGAACATCATTTCTTAACCAATTCTTACCTGTATCTACACATACTGAGTGATCTGCTGAAACATATGTTAATAATTAACGTTTGGTAGAGTCAGCATGGATTGATATGTGTTTTACAGAAATATAGTAGCTTACCCACATCACACTTATGTTTTAGGTGCCAAATTTTGAGCTCCTGTCAGAGAAACTGCGGTTCTATCAAAGCCAATACAACGAGGCTATCCGTGGCTCCCATCTAGACCTTGTCTTCTTTACTGATGCAATGACTCACCTTATCAAGGTCAGTGTAGTTTCCTTCATGCTCACACCATATTTCTCTCATCTGGTAAAACCTGAAAACTTAGTTTCTGTCTGACAGATATCTCGCATCATTCGGACAGAGGGCGGAAGTGCTCTGCTTGTAGGTGTGGGAGGATCAGGAAAGCAGAACCTCACCCGTTTAGCCTCTTTCATTGCTGGCTATAGCATATTTCAGATTACACTTACCAGGTAAAGTGCATGACATTAGCAGTTATTATTAGCAAAAGGGCACTGAATTACAGTGAACGACTGAATTTACAGTGAAAGACTGTAATTCTTGTACTTAATTGTGTGCTTTGTCTTTCAGAACTTATAACATCAGCAACTTCATAGATGACCTGAAAGTGCTTTTTAGAACTGCTGGTGCAGATGGAAAAGGTGTTACATTCATCTTTACAGACAATGAAATAAAAGATGAGGCATTCTTGGAATACCTAAACAATGTGCTGTCCTCGGGAGAGGTAAAGTGTCTATCATTAGAGGGTCCATTCAGTGCATAGTCCATTATACAGTTTATTCATTTTCAGCATGTATATGAAAGCGCTGTCTGTTAGCGATGTTAAATTGATTTCTAGGTCTCTAACCTGTTTGCTCGAGATGAGCTGGATGAGATAACGCAGAATCTCATTTCTGTGATGAAAAAGGAGTTGCCTCGAGTGCCGCCGACTTTTGACAACTTGTATGATTTTTTCATTACCCGTGCCAAACAGAATCTTCATGTTGTGTTGTGTTTCTCCCCGGTAAGTCAGACCACTTCTGCTTCATTTTACATTGCAAGGGTATGTGCATATCATGTATTACTAGTGCTTCCAGAAATCTCAGTAGCACTTCGAGACTTCTGTTAAGCACCCTAGTGTACATGCAATAAAAGTTTACTCAAGTTTTATTCATCCTATGCTGTATTTTGTTCATTCAGTTCAGTGAGCCATTTTTTTTCTTTTTTAAATAATGTCCATATAATAGAAAATGGTCTCACTTCATATCTTAACACAGGCCTAGACTGTTGGATAGAAAGTTCCATAGCGTTTTTGTGATTACTTATATGAAAAGGTAAAACACCAAAAATATTATAGTGAATCATGTCAGTTGATTGTCTGCCCAGGTGGGAGAAAAGTTCCGTACACGCTCTCTAAAGTTCCCTGGACTGATATCAGGCTGTACCATGGACTGGTTTACCCCCTGGCCCAGTGAGGCTCTGGTTGCTGTGTCTGAGTATTTCCTCTCTGGGTTCCATATGGTCTGCTCTCCTGAGGTGAAGACTGCAGTCGTTCAGACAATGGGCATCTATCATGATAAAGTGTCCTCAGCCTGTGAAAGCTACTTTGAAAGGTATGAAAAGGAGGATGGTGCTAACTTTTCACCAAGAATGTTTACATGAACTTACATGAACATGTTATGATCTTTTCTAATGTACATTTAAGTGAGGTTTATCTGTTTCATCTGTTAATGTACAATTCTAAGCCCACATTAGAGAACTCTTACTTTATACTCCACGTTCGTTTAACTAAATTAACTAAATTTATTTCTAATATTTTCTGAAATATACAGTTCAATCATCCGTACATTTACACTCATCATCAAAAGAACAGCTGCACCCAGAAGAAGGAGGTGTGGGATTGCAGGTCTGTTGGGAAGGAAGATAAAGGTTACTAGGATCAATAAATGATGATTAATTTAGACTGATATGATCAATATTTATTGAGTTACACATACAGAAGTCTGTCTCTCAGTATGGCGTCAGGCCACCATGTTTGCTAACCCAACCTGCCAGACATCTCGGCATGGAGTTGTAGAGGTTCCTAATGGTGTCCTGTGATAATCCGTCCCATGCAGCTTGAATATCCCCACACAGTTCCTGCAGATGGTGCGGTAGGGGTGGAGGTGGAGTGACACCAGACCTTCTGGACGTGTGACATGTGACAACAAACCGTTTATCTTGGTGCAGACCACAATGACTCCACACACGGATTCGTTGGTCGTCTGTTCCAAGACAAAAGCGTGATGTCGTGACTTATGACACTTTGTTAAAATAGTAAATCTATATATCATGCACTATAAGACCCTGCTATGGTAATACCCACATTAGATTAGATTAGATTAGATTAGATTCAACTTTATTGTCATTGTGCAGAGTACAGGTACAGAGCCAATGAAATGCAGTTAGCATCTAACCAGAAGTGCAAATACAGTATTATTTACAGAAAGTGCAGTAGTAATAAATATATACACATAATATAAGTATATCTATATGCATATATAAGTATGTGTGAGAGCAGCAACAAATGAATGTTGAACTGTAAGAGTAGTGCAAGTAGACGGTCCACAATAAAAATAACATCTGAGGTCGAATAATATGGAAACAGTATGTAAACATGAGTATACAGGAGGCTTGGCAATGAATAAAGTGCATTAACAGTACAGAATGTGCAAGTATGCAGTAGTGGGAGTGCAATGTAAGTTAAAGTGTCCGTGCAGCGTTCATCAGACACACAGCCTCATGAAAAAAACTGTTCCTGAGTCTGCTGGTGCGGGAGCGGAGGCTTCTGTAGCGCCTGCCAGATGGAAGGAGGGTGAAAAGACCATGATTCGGGTGAGAAACGTCCTTGATGATATTCCTCGCCCTGCCCAGGCAGCGCTTGTGATAAATGTCCTGAATGGTGGGTAACTGGGTGCCTGTGATGCGTTGTGCCATTTTCACCACCCGCTGGAGTGCCTTGCGGTCAGCAGCGCAGCAGTTGCCGTACCATACAGAGATGCAGTTGGTGAGTATGCTCTCAATGGTACAGCTGTAAAAGTTCACCAGGATCCTGGGAGACAGGTGAACTTTCTTGAGGCTCCGAAGGAAGTAAAGACGCTGCTGCGCCTTTTTGACCAGAACTGAGGAGTTCAGAGACCAGGTGAGATCACTGGAGATGTGGGTGCCGAGGAACTTGAAGCTGGTCACCTGTTCTACTGCAGCTCCGCTGATGTAGATTGGAGGGTGAGCCTGGCTTCTAGACCTCCTTAAGTCCATTATGATCTCCTTGGTTTTTTGGGTGTTCAGTGTCAGGTTGTCGTCATGGCACCATGTAGACAGGTGCTGTACCTCATCCCTATAGGCCGTCTCGTCGTTGTCCCTGATCAGGCCTATCACCGTGGTGTCGTTTGCGTACTTGATTATGGTGTTAGAACCATACATTGGCACACAGTCATGAGTGAACAGGGAGTACAGGATCGGGCTCAAAACACAACCTTGTGGGACGCCGGTGTTCAGGTGTTCATGACCGGTACCGTGTGCAATAAGTTGATAATACCATCCCACTTCCTGAAATCTTATGATACGACCCCTCTCGAAATTGCTTTCAAACTCGTCTCTGAGGTATATACATCACTTGCAAAGGATGCTACAAACACAACAACACGAGTCTGAATGGAAAGCACACGCAGCAGGACAACCTTATATAGTCAGTCATTGTTATTCATGTTGCTTTATTCCTTCTGGGTCCAACTTTTTTTTTAAGATTAGTGCTTTCCATAGCGAACTGTAGTAGTAGTTAATAATATTGCTGAGCCAGTACCTACCCACTTAGGTTTCATACTGTACAGCCCTTTTTGTTTTGTTTTACTGTGCTGTATTGTGAAACTGCTACTGGCTGCTAAATTTCCTTTTGGATCAATAAAGTATCTATCTTTCTATCTATCTATCTATCTATCTATCTATCTATCTATTTATCTATCTATCTATTTTTCATCTTGCATCTTATTTGGGCTAGAGAAAGATATGTTCTCCGTTTACCATGGCTTCTCATGTTCTTCATGCCCTTTTAGATTCTTTTAATTCTTTACTTTTAATTCTCTACTTTATCCTTTTTTATTCAGATTCCGACGGAGAACACACGTCACTCCCAAATCCTATTTGTCTTTCATTAATGGATATAAAACTGTCTATACAGAAAAATACGGCTACATTAACACTTTGGCTGAACGAATGAATGTTGGTAAGAATCTGGGGCTTTTAGTCATTGTTCAGCTAATTTGCATAACCTGTCAAAGTTCCTGTATGTGTGAGGATTTCCTACTTTGTATTACAGGTCTAGCCAAACTAATGGAGGCCAGTGAATCTGTGGCCCAGCTGTCGAAAGATCTAGTAGTGAAGGAGAAAGAGCTTGCAGTGGCTTCTGTCAAAGCAGATAAGGTACACCTAATCAATTTGAAGAGAGCGTACGGTTGGTTTGCTTGTTCCATCGAGCACTGAGTCTTCAAATGCATAAATGTACAGGTCTTGGCAGAAGTTACTGTGAGTGCTGAGGCAGCTTCCATAATCAAAAATGAGGTCCAGATGGTGAAAGATAAAGCCCTCAAGATAGTGGAAGAAATAGAAAAGGAAAAGGTGATTGCAGAGAGTAAGCTGGAGGCAGCGAGACCTGCGCTTGAGGAGGCCGAGGCAGCTTTGAATGTAAGTTACAAGTCGGTAAAGAATCACTCAGTGCAAAGTTTGTATTTGATTCTATTTGTGTCTATCACCTTCAATCTCATGAACTCCATCACCCAGAGTTCACTTCCAGATGAAGCCATAGCCACATGTCCGGAGATCACCAGTCACACTCTATTCACCCAAATACTGATTACACACACCTGTTTCCAGTCTCTGGTTCTGACTCCCTTTGTCTTCGACTTACTCTCTTTGATTCTCGCCTTGTTTTGGTTGCCTGACTGTTTGCCTCTCGGGTTTTTGACTCTCCTTTTGTTTATCTGACTACTCTCTTTGATTACCCCTTTGGATTTGTTCGCTGGTCTATCTGATTTCCTGGTTTTCGACCCTTGCTCTCTCTCTCTGTCTATGACTCTGCATTGCCCATTTGTTAGGTTTGTTTGGATTTTGCTGTTGCGCTCAGCTGTCGATCTGTTTAATAAAACTCATCTGGCTTTTAGATCTGCGCGCGCCGAGCCAAGTTCTTTGTCCCTGACAATGTCATCATTCAGCGGCCATTAATATTTTAGTTAGTATTAAAAATCAAATACTTTACTACTGAAAGACCTCAGAGGAAATTCAGCACAATGCATGTCCCATGTCCGCTGCATTCAGAACCTGCAGTTAGTATTAAAATGAATGTTATAATCAGGACACTGCAATAAATACTGAATAGATGACAAAAGCAATCAGCATAGTCATTAGACAGACAGCGTCTCTTGCTAAGAGCACTGTTACTTTAGCTATCCTGTAAAGGCCTTTTTTAATATATGCTTTTCACTGATCACTGAACACATGGAAATACTGGAACAGAACTATAAATACGTTTTAATTAATGTCTTCCACAGACCATCAAGCCAGCAGATATTGCAACAGTGAGAAAGCTTGCCAAGCCACCTCATTTAATCATGAGAATCATGGACTGCTGCCTGCTGCTCTTCCGGAAGAAGCTGGATCCTGTCACCATGGATCCAGAGAGGCCTTGCCATAAGCCATCGTGGGGTGAGGCACTAAAGGTAAAAGTCCTTCAATATTGGCTTTAAAACAGAACAATGATTTGTGTTATTTGGTATTTTGTGCTTGTAATGGACATTCTCAAACACTTGGGCACCTTGGCACCTCAGTACGTTAAACCTTTGTTGTGACGTCTGTTTCCTAAGCTCATGAGTGCCGGTGGATTCATGACTTCACTCCAGCAATTTCCAAAGGACACTATAAATGAGGAGATGGTTGAACTGCTGCAGCCATACTTTGAGATGGAAGACTATACACTGGAGAATGCCAAAAAAGTGTGCGGTAATGTAGCTGGTCTGCTGTCCTGGACACAATCCATGGCTGTCTTCTTTGGAATAAATAAGGAAGTCCTGCCCCTAAAGGTAAGGTCTCAGTACCTACCTGTGATGACCATTTATTGTCACAAGGCATGAAAATGCAGATAAAGAATTTATGTAGGTCAGTGGCAGGATGTAATAAGTGTGAAGTGATGCAAAGGCAGTACAGCATTGTCATGATGATACATAAAAAGGAAGCAAAAGTATAAAAATGCAGTAATTAAAAGTGTATTAGTGTATAGAATTTCCGGACTGTATTCAAATTCAAATGCAAATGTCAGCAACAAGCTCTTACAGTTTGTCAAGAACCACTTCCACACGAAACAAAATGACATCACTTTGGTCAGGATTCTCTTCTGTCAAGTTGGCAAAAGTTAAAATGCAGTTAGCCATAGTTGCTATGCTCCAGTACCACCAAAGTTCAGACTTCCTCATAAAATGCACTCCGATCTAAAAGGTCTGTCCCAACGTCAAGCCCAAAGGGGTGCAAAGAGGAAAATGAAATGTCAAAAATACTTTGCTTTTCCACATTAACTTTTTTACCTATTGTGTACAAAACTGCAAATGCAAATACTCAGTTGGCTTTTGAGTAATGCACACTCAAAATGCTATTGTAAATTCACAGCTCAATTAGTATTTTCAAATTCAATTCAGTGTATCAAACTAATTTTGAATAAGTCCAGAATATGCTGCCATAAATATGCAAAGTAACATATAAATGCTGTTTTTGTCAAGGCTAATTTAGTCGTTCAGGAGGGTAGGCTGACAGTAGCTAATGCAGAACTGGCTAAGGCCCAGGCTCAGCTGGATGAAAAACAGGCAGAGTTGGACAAAGTGCAGGCAAAATTTGATGCAGCCATGAAGGAAAAACAGGTATGTTAAAATCCTGGAAAACATTCCAGTTAATAGATCATTTATATTATATTTTCGCTTATATACTTCATGAACCAGTAGCATTAGTGGTTTACTTTTTCTTTCTCAGATGAATTCCAACATAAACTGCTATCTTTCTTTATTGTAACATTGTCTGGTAATACATTCAGTTGTATGTTCAGTTCAGAGGTTAATTCTAAATCTAAAGCATTCTTTTGAAAAATGAGATCTGCTACTTCTCAGACAGGGAGACTGAGATCTAGGCTATTGTTGTTTAGGATTTGCTGGATGATGCACAAATGTGCATGAATAAAATGCAGGCAGCTTCAGCTTTGATTGACGGGCTAAGTGGAGAGAAAGTACGGTGGACTGATCAGAGCAAAGAGTTTAAATCACAAATAAACAGGCAGGTGTCCCTGAATAAACACCGTATATACAGCCAGGAAGCACTTAACTCTTACCTATGTTGATTTGCTGCAGTCTGTGTGATTTATTTATTTTTTAATCTTTCCAAAAAGGCTTGTTGGAGACGTTTTACAGCTGACAGGCTTCCTGTCTTACTGCGGCCCCTTTAACCAGACCTTCCGCAACATGCTACTGAAAGATATTTGGGAGGTGGAGCTCCGGAAGAGGAAAATTCCCTTCACTGAAAACCTGAATTTAATCTCCATGCTGGTGGACCAGCCTACAGTATGAACATTTTTGACTGTACTGATTTTTTGCTGCTGAAATGCTGATGACCTGAAAACACATTTAATATTCCATTTTAAATCAATTCACTGTATGGTGGTGCGCTGGTTCTTAAACGTGTTTACAAGGACAGCGTTACAGGGCGCATCTCGTCTTCCCATCTGACAGATAAGTGAATGGAATCTTCAGGGGCTTCCAGGAGACGATCTGTCAGTGCAGAATGGCATCATTGTCACAAAGGCTACCCGGTTTTCTCTACTCATTGATCCACAGACTCAGGGCAAGGCCTGGATTAAAAAGAAGGAAAAAGCTAATGATCTCCAGGTTAGATGTGCTTCACTGTGCTTCAGTCCACTGTGAATAGATCTGTGAGTGTTTTAAAGATGACAGAGTAAGATATAGAAAGGCCAAGATTTTTTGACCCTTCGGAAAGTATTTATGTTTTATTGTCTGTCTTGTTCTGGGTTCTCCTCCTGCCTCCATCCAGCCTCAAACTACACTCTGATTGTGTTTTGGTTTACCCGTTTGGTCTCTCATTTTGTTTGGTTGCTTGGTTGGTTGTTGTGATTTAGTATTTTGACCCTGTTTTCTGGTTTTGACTTTGCCTTGCCCATGTCTGTTTTGGTCTGTTTCTGTACTGGAACTAAGATTAGAAGACAGATAGATTTCTTGTTTTGAAGTTCAACAAAACACGAACAATCCCATTCAGTCTCTTTCCAGTCACGCTCTGTTCTCCAGTGTCTCTCGTCTCTCTGGTTTCTCTCTTCGCTACCTACTGAGAAAAGACAGGACTATGTTTAGTCCGTCCTAAATGACTCACGGGTGAACCCCATCCGTCACTGAGCCAGCTGGTTCAGCATTACTGGCTCACCATTACTGGCTCTCTGTCTTGTATGTGACACTCGACCACGCCCCCTCCTCCACACTTGTGAAATTCAAATGCTCAAAATGACTTGTATGGCCATTCTAGCGGCCGGATTCCAGCCTTTCTACTTTTACACCAGCTGTGGCAAATTTTATAGTATTTATTTTTGATTGTTTATGTTCTGTGGACTTCAGTGTATGAAAGTGAACTCTATAGAGTTAAACTATAGACATAAAATAGCTTATTTAAACTGTCTTTCTTTTGCATACACTCATGTTCTACGATATAGATGTCACAGAGTTGATATTGTATTTCACTTTCCAAGGTTACATCTCTGAATCACAAGTTCTTTCGAACTCACCTCGAAGACAGTCTGTCTCTGGGTCGCCCCCTGCTCATTGAAGATGTACATGAGGAGCTTGACCCAGCCCTGGACAATGTGCTTGAGAAAAACTTTATCAAGTCAGGATCTACTTACAAGGTGATAATACCGTCATGTGTAAGGCCCTAAAAGCCCATGGATGATCACTGAATTATTCAGAGGCTGGGTTTTGAGATGCACAACTGGGAGTTCTTGCAAATTCTTTGTGCATTTATTGCTTGTAAGTGAAGTAATGAAATATGGTACATGACAGGTCAAAGTTGGAGATAAAGAGATCGACGTCATGGATGGTTTCCAGCTATACATCACCACAAAGCTGCCAAACCCAGCTTATACACCAGAGGTCAGTGCAAAGACGTCCATCATTGACTTCACAGTGACAATGAAGGGTCTGGAGAACCAGCTGCTAGGGAGAGTCATTCTCACTGAGAAATATGTAAGTTAGTAAGCCATTTTAAATTATTACTTATGCTCTCCTGATACTGTTGTGCAGTTTTGTGATTCTACAGCATCTTTATTGATGTCAAAACAGGAACTGGAAGCTGAGAGACTGAAGCTGATTGAAGATGTCACAGTGAACAAGAGGAAGATGAAGGAGCTGGAGGATAATTTGCTATACAAACTCAGCACCACAAAAGGTACTTTTAATCAACCTGTTTCCTCTGGAGACATTCTGTTGGGTCTATAAAGAACTATAAGGCCCAATCCCATTTCTTATTTTTACCCCACCCCTTGTTTTCAAGTGTAACCCTCCCCCTTGAAACAGGTTTACAGTAGTGTTTGAAATCTTCCCCCTATGAAATGAGACAACCCTTCAAGAACCGGATACGTCATGAGGTGTCATCAGCGGCTTTTATGTAAACAGACGAAAAGCATGGACTTCAGTTTTAGACCCTGCCAGTCTACAGTGACAGCAGAGGAGGGTGGAGTTCAGCTCCTCACTGCTTAAATACATTTAGGACATCATATGACCTCAAAGAGGCGGATGACCATTATTTATTATCACCACCAAGAATTGTTCAGTGATATGACGCTGAACTTAGCTTTTTAATCTCCAGCTTCATGATCGAATTTCCCCGTTCCACCTTAAATGGTGCAGCAACCTCAGGTACCAAGACATAACTGCTGCACCATTTAAGCTGGAATTTTACACGTGTTATGAAGAAAATGACCATAAAACGCTTTTACAGTGGTCTTTTACAGTGGTCAATCTTACAGTACAGCGGCTTTTAACAGAGACAGTACTCATATTTATGGGTCTCTTTAGTCCCTTCTGCAGCTGTCTTGCCGATGATCCGCAGGGCATTCTGGGAATTTTCTCATAACACTTTTGGAGTGTGTCTCTGAAAAATCTCTGTTTGAAGGACCATGTAGCCCTAACACTTCGCCCTACCCCTCCATCTCAACAAGAATCGGGACAACCCTACCCCTGGGCTGAGTGTTAGGGGCAAGGGGTGAAATGGGATTGGGCCTAAGTAGGGAGTGCATAATTAGGGAGTACAAGGCTTACAGTGTAAGGGAGTACAGTGTTTCTAAAGCTGGCCTATTTTGACTCTCTTGTCTTGTTTACTTGTTCATTGTGTTTAGGTTCTTTGGTAGATGATGAGTCTATGATTGGGATCTTAAGTGTCACTAAGCAAACAGCTGCAGAGGTGAGTGAAAAGCTGCATGTGGCAGCTGAAACAGAGACGAAGATCATCACAGCCCAGGAAGAGTATAGACCTGCTGCCTCCCGCGGCAGCACCCTTTACTTCCTCATCACAGAGATGAGCGTGGTCAACATCATGTACCAGACTTCCTTGGCCCAGTTTCTCAAAATCTTTGATCTTTCCATGGCAAGGTACTACGGAGACAATATATCAGTATATTTAGTATATTTTATTTTATGTGCATTTTATTATTTCTGTGTTTTATGTGTATATACAGTAGTGTGCAATAGGTCTTAGGCACCAAAGCAAATCGTTTATGACCATTTATTTCAAATATGTGTGTAATTCTATACGGCATCACAATTAGCCCAAATAAACATAAATAAAGTTAAAAAAAGGAGATAAACTAGGGATTTGATCAGGGCTGCAAATAGTGCTGGGCTTGTGAAGAGGTTTGTAAATGGTTAAGTGAACACATAACTATACGTAAAATCACTCTATCAATACTATGTGTATTTATTCTAGTTTTACTATATTTACAAGAAAATAAATCTTTACTGTATAATTAAATTGCTTTTTCTCAGGTACCTAAGACTTGCTTTTCTCTAAAGTGATTTATTTTGTGTTGTTTCTGTTTGTTAAGGTCAGAAAAATCTCCTTTGACTCAGAAGCGCATTGCAAACATTATTGACTACTTGACTAACGAGGTGTTCAGATACACAGTTAGAGGGCTGTATGAGAATCACAAGTTTATCTTCACATTGCTCTTGGCTTTAAAGATTGACCTCCAGAAGGGCAGTGTCAAGCATAACGAGTTCCAAATTCTCATCAAAGGTGCAGGCAAAAAACATGTTCACTGTGAACAATCCACTAAATAATTGCCGTATTCTTTTGTTGCCAGTTTACTAACTGTAAATGCACTGTGTATGTTTTTTGTAATTCGTTTTGATTTGGATGTCAAGGTGGTGCTGCCCTGGATCTGAAAGCTTGCCCTTCCAAACCCTTTCGTTGGATCCTGGATATGACGTGGCTTAACCTTGTTGAGCTTAGCAAACTGCCTCAGTTCTCAGAAATCATGAACCAGGTCAGTCAGCGTGTATTACATTGAGGAGTTGTTATTACAGTGAGTATATAGAACTGCTGTTCTACTAATTACTATAGGCTGGTAGTCTTCACTGATGTCCAAATCATTTCTGCTTGTATCACCGTATGTAAAGGTATCCCGCAATGAGAAGGGCTGGAAATTCTGGCTGGACATGGATGCACCAGAAGAGGGTGTGATTCCAGATGGGTATAATGACTCACTGGATATCTTTCACAGACTGCTGCTCATAAGGTTCACACTCACGTCACTCTTTGCTCAACACAGCTTCCTTTGATGTTCAAGAGTATATGCTTAACAGCTTGATCTGGTCACTGTAAAGTTGCTTGCGTGTATTGAGTTCACTGCCACCATCACCACAGATCCTGGTGCCCAGAACGCACGCTGTCACAGGCCAGGAAATATGTAGGAGATTCAATGGGCATGAGATTTACTGAGCCTGTGATTCTGAACTTGGAGGCAACATGGGAGGAAAGTGACCCCCGTACACCTCTGATCTGCTTCCTGTCCATGGGTTCTGATCCAACCAACCAAATCGAAGCGTTAGCAAAGAAGCTAAGATTAGGTGATTACTACAAAAGATCTTGATTGTGTTGACTGCATTACTGTCTCCTGTAGTGAAGGCTTTCTAAAATATGCCAGGAAAAAAAGCAGAACACATGTAGAAGCCTTAACAACTAAAGATGTCAGAATGTTCAGTATTTAATGCATTCTTCCTTTACCTTTATTACAGTATTCACTCTTTTCGGGAGTATTTTCACTTTCAAATACATCTGATAGGATAGTTCCAAAGTTGAGTCTTAGATGTTGCATTTTCCGCTTCTCATAATAGAAGTTATCTCAAACACATTTACTGATGTTAAGGGCCGGGCCTCATAAGTTCGGCTTCTTCTCATACTGCAACATTATGTTGAGGTCATAGTCAGAATTTGTGTTTTATATGAGCTTAAGAGAAGCATGCATTGACAGATATAGTTTTTGTTATAATGATGATATAGTTTGATTATTATGGGCAGGTTGGAACTGGCTTAAACAGGCTTGGGCTCGGTCTCTGGACAAAGACTCGTATGATTTGTGTAATATTGTTTCATTAGATTGCAGAGCTATATCAATGGGACAAGGTCAAGAGGTACATGCAAGGAGGCTGGTGCAGATGTCAATCGAACAGGTAAGAGCATGTGTGCTTGTGCACATAACCGATAGGCATTTTTATTAAGTGTAAGAACAGCTGAACTGAACAACATTTGAATTGTCTTTGGGTGGCTGCTGGCACTCAGGGTGGCTGGGTCCTGCTGCAGAACTGCCATCTGGGGCTTGAGTTCATGGATGAGCTATTAGAGACAGTGAGCACAGTGGAGACTATGCATGATTCCTTCAGGGTTTGGATCACCACTGAGCCCCACAGTCGATTTTCCATCACCTTGCTGCAGGTGCCCTGCATTCTGCACCTCTTCACACACTCTTCATTAGTTTTATTACTGTTAAGAAAGATGGGTCATAGATGCATCAGGGTAAATTGTCTTTTTTCATTTTACAGTCCTCCATCAAGTTTACCAACGATCCTCCCCAGGGAGTCAGAGCTGGACTAAAGCGGACCTTTGTAGGGATATCTCAGGATCAGCTGGACTTCAGTAACTTGCCCATGTGGAAATCCTTGCTTTATGATGTCGCCTTTTTACACACAGTTGTGCAGGTAACGGTGTGTTGTCTTTGACATTTTGCATGTTTTTTTCCCAAGTAATGCATACAGGCGTTTCAACTTGTAATTTGACAGGAACGTCGCAAATTTGGGCCCTTGGGTTGGAATATTCCCTACGAATTCAACTCGGCAGACTTCACAGCCAGTGTGCAGTTTATTCAGAACCACTTGGACGAATGCAGCCCTAAAAAGGTCTGAAATGTTTTTTTTTTTTGTCTTGAACAATGTTATCTGCTGTACTGGTGCTGACTTGTTTATCATTCTCCCGCAGGGAGTATCCTGGGTTACCGTGCGTTACATGCTTGGAGAAGTTCAGTATGGAGGGAGAGTCACAGACGACTATGATAAACGACTCCTTAATTGTTTTGCACGAGTATGTTTCATTTTGAACAACAAACATGAACAAAATGAATGAAATATTGAATTAAAAAGTGTATTACACTGTACTTCTGTTTAACAGGTGTGGTTCAGTGACAAAATATTTGATCCATCCTTCTGCTTCTACACTGGCTACAAGATTCCAGTATGCAGAACAGTTGATCAGTACCTGGAGTTCATTCAGACCCTACCAGCTGTTGACAATCCTCAAGTATTTGGACTGCATCCTAACGCTAACATTACGTAAGGCTCAGAAAAAGAACTTGCATATTTGCACATTCATTCATTTACATTTACACATGTCGCATTTACTAAGTCTCTGCTGATAAAAAAGCAACTCAGAGTAGGTGAATGAACATTCCACTGTTAACCAATAAATGTGACCAACAATTTAGGTGGTCTCAGATATCCTTGTGTTGCTTCACTTTGACAGGTATCAGTCGAACACTTCATCTGAAGTGCTGGACATTATTACTAACATCCAACCTAAAGAAAGTGGTGGAGGTGCTGGTGAGACCAGAGAATCTGTTGTTTATCAGCTTGCTCAGGACATGCTGGATAAATTACCTCCCAACTATGTTCCCCATGAGGTACACATCACTAGCAAATACAGGGTCTAGCTCACTCTTTCTTTTATGGATTCACAGTATATGAGACGGTAAAGAATCTATACTGATATATCGTCTTTATCCTTTGACTTGCTTTTGAGTGGCTTTGTCCTTGTTAGGAGAATTTGAGGTTCCTAAACTGTGTATGACTTTAGAGATCTCAGAAGAACATTTCTGTATCCTGTTTTCCTGCGTTACTGTCTCCGTCTGATCATATCGACATCTTGCTTGTAAAACAGTGCATCATATTTACCTATCTAGAAAATATTTACCAAAATGTTTTCGGTATAGTTTAAGCTGGCATAGTCATTCAAAGGATATATGTCATATAATTATTCTTTGCCTATGCCAGGTTAGTTACATGTGTCCTGATTTTAACTCTGTTAACGCTGTCATTGAGCTCACTGCTTGCCAGTGTTCAAAGCCAGGTTTATGATTTCTCTGAAAACCTGTCACTTTGTCATTTGGTTAAACAAGCATCTCTGAGATTGCACACAGGCTGCAGGTTTAAAAGACCATGGTATACTGTCATCAATCCTCTTGGTGCAGTCCAGCATGAAATGGGCCAGTAGTAATTCTAGATCAAAAAATCTGAGGTACAAAAGTCTAATGGAACTCAGGCTCGTTTTTACCAACCATATTTGATATTTTGGTAATGTTGTATTTGCATGCATTTTTTGGCTCATGAGAGTTAGCAGCTGTAACTTAGAGAAGAGCCACCTATCAAACAGAACCACAGCTCAAAATTAGCAGAGACCGGTGAATTGCCAAAGATAAAAACCAAGATTTTGTTTGAGAATATGAAAGTTTGTTTTATTGATGTGTAACATTTTTAATTGAACAGGTTAAAGCTAGGCTCATAAAAATGGGAGCTCTGAACTCCATGAACATCTTCCTGCGTCAAGAAGTTGACCGCATGCAGAGGATTATTAGTTTGCTGCGCACTAGCCTGAATGATCTTAAATTGGCCATTGAGGGCACAATCATTATGAGTGAGGTAAGAAGTGTTTGATGCTATTATTTTTTCCAGTAGTGGTACTCATTTACTAATTCAGTTGATCCTATGTCTTACCTGTACAATGTGACCATAATACAATGTCCAGAATCTTTTCTTAATGCTAGCACAGCTGTAATCTGTACTATTATGTTTGGGAATCTCAACAAAAATAATATAAATATACATATTTTGTCCCCCATTTAATTACATTTTGTAGCCTGTTAAAATGTGGTATTTTCATTTAGAACCTCAGGGATGCTCTCGACAACATGTTTGATGCTCGGGTACCAAACTTGTGGAAGAAGTTGTCTTGGGATTCATCTACCTTGGGCTTTTGGTTCACTGAGCTGTTGGAGAGGAATATTCAGTTTCACAGCTGGGTCTTTGATGGCAGGCCCAAAACATTCTGGATGACTGGCTTTTTTAATCCCCAGGGTAGGCCAGCATCATTTTTTGTTGTTGTTGTTGTTGTTGTTGTTTTTTTCTTAAAAAAAAGAAAAAATTGAACAAAATATGATAAATGCAGTTTGATCTTTTTTGTTTGCAATTTTTTATTTTAAAATGAGGCTGCTTAATATGTGCACCGATTAATAATGACATTTACACCACAGCATTTCTCAGTCAGAATGAAATAACAGTAGCCTCCTTTAAAAATATGTAAATACGTTTAATTATTCCTGACCCACCTAACACCTCCCAGGTACCTGTCAGTGAGTAACTCTGTGTTACAGGTTTCCTGACAGCAATGAGGCAGGAGGTGACAAGGGCGCACAAAGGCTGGGCTCTGGACACAGTTACCCTGCACAATGAGGTGCTGAAACAAACCAAGGAAGACATCACTGCGGCACCAGCTGTGAGTTCAAGACGCACAAAATGTGACAGGCATATCAGTAAGATGATGGGAATTAAAGGTGTTAATATCACGGTCAGTGGGGTAGTTACCCATTAATGCAAAATTGCCATTTTAAATGTAATTCACTCCAACATGGGTGTTATGGCTAATAATTACAGACAGTACTTTTGTGTCCATTCTTGGGCTAAAGACATACTTGCTGTTAACTGTGCATGATGGCCGCGTCGCGTATCCTGTGCTAGTTTGGCATGTTGGTTGTGCACGTCCTCAGAAATTAACGCTACAAGTATGCAAGGTTCAGTACAAACAGTGGAAAGTTTGGGGGAAGGTCATGTGACCAAATTCGCAATTACCCGCATCGGTATGATGTGTCCCTGCTGCTGCTGCACAGTGACGAATATGCTTGTCAGAACAGCTGGCCAGAGATCGGTATTATTTTAGAAGTCAATGTAGAGACAGCATTATGTAACCTTAAGTTACACACATGACTAACAGGAAGTATATCTCTAGCCTTAGCCTGCAAACACACTGCTGCATGTGTAGTCAGTGGTCAGTATGCTAACTATACTTTTCATCTTACCTAAATGGAAAGAATAGTAGATAACACCACCACATCCCCAAAAAGACTTGGCAGGTAGGGGTGCAACAATTAATCAACCTAGTTGACTAAATTCTGTGACCAAATTAGTTGGCTATTAATTTAATAAGTGATTAGTTGCTGATGGAATTTCCTTCATTTTATTAAAGAATTCTAGTGACTATAGAATTTAATTGATTGTAGACAGACAGCAGAACGTACAAAACACAGAACACACTGTTTAAATTAAAAATTTGAAACTGATTTGTTTTATTCTATTGCTGGTACTTTGTGAGCTTTGGTTTTAAATTTTGACAGGAAAAGATATAAGGGATTTATTTATCTTTAAAGTGCTTTAAAAAAGTGATTTTTTAAGTTATACCTGGTTGGTAATTGAGTGATTCATAATGCGATTTCTTGGTTATTCATTTCAACTATCAATAAATTATTCAGCTATCAAAATTGTCATTATGCCGCAGCCCTAAAGGCAGGAATGCCACTGCTATAGTAGAAATGTATACATAGGTAAATATACTCTTTGAACCTCCCAGTGCTACATTCCCCTACCAGTGTTTGGTGTAAATCTGCTGAATAATGTATATAACATTTAAATATAATAGTGTGGATGTTTACAACAGTAATCTCTGATTTAGCTACATCACAGCATTGTAAAATAATTACTGCTGCATCTTTAACCCATTCAGCGTGAACTTACAAAAATGATCATTATTTTTATAGATAAAAATATATTTATATTATTATATATAAGTTTTGGCCGTGACAAGGTGCTAAATACTGGTTATTGTTGACACAGAAATTCCACACCGGTGCGTCCTCGGTATTAAACGCAACTCCACTGCTTCCTGTATGCTGTAGGAAGGAGTGTATGTGTATGGCCTGTACCTGGATGGGGCTGGCTGGGACCGCAGGAATTGCCGCCTTATAGAGTCCACACCCAGAATGCTGTTCACCCCTCTTCCAGTAGTGCACATGTTTGCCATCAACTCCGTTGCCCCAAAGGATCCTACGCTTTACATCTGCCCCATCTACAAGAAACCAAGACGCACCGACCTCACCTACATTTCAGCAATAGCCCTACGCACAGTACAGCCACCCGACCACTGGATCCTGCGTGGGGTCGCCGTGCTCTGTGACATTAAGTGAAGGCGATGTGTACAACAGAAACTTGGAAACTTCTGTTTGTCTTTTAATTAGTTCATTAGTAAACAGGAAGTATATACTGTTTGTCACAAATAAATAAACGGCCAATAGCTGTACACGGTCCAGAGTAGGTGTTTTATGTTCGTCTTTATACAGCTGTCAGTGGCCAGCATTTGATTGACTCTAAATGACCCAGATAGAGTACAACTATACACATACTTTATCTGCTGTTGTACATGTGCCCTGAACAAATTGCAAGAGCCAAGATTTAAGCCGTGTGCCACAGACACAGTTTATGATGTAACTGAAGTTAAGGAAATTAGCCTCTGCTAGCTGTTGATAGACCCATGTGTGAATATAAAATCAGCAGATGCTTTATTATGGGCACCTACTCAATATCTGTTAAACTGCAAAGATTAAGTTTGAACCTGTTGAACTCTATACGCTGTTGTACTCAGGAGTTACAGATCTCTTGTAACTCGTCTTGTACTGTGTATAATTGTCCTGTGTTTTTTCCAGGAAACCCTTTCTTGAGTGGCCTGTTCTGACCGCTGGGCAAATGCTGTCTGCATGTCCCATCTAAGGGAATAACTCATTTCAAGCAAGACATGAAAGCCATTCCTGGGACAAAGAGTAGAAACATAAGATTGCCTTTATTTCAGTGGTATTCAAAGTCCATTAAGGTTCTCCACACAGACAGGAATGCTACTCTCATAGCGAAACATCAAAGAGGTACAACAAATAACAGGACCTGTAACAACTGGGACAGAAAAATACTCACCTTGAAAGAACACAAAGCCTCTGCCTACCCCACCCACAGTGAGCAGGACTGACCTTAGTGAAGCTACAGACCAGGAGTGGTCCAATCAACCCGGATTTACTTCTCGAATACTTTAACACTGTGAAAATATATGACTCTAGTTTCTGTCCCATGGAAAAATAACCCGCACACATACACAAACACCCTGTTCCTGTGCTAATGCTTCAGGCTGCCTCTCACCACGGTTCTCAGGTTCGGTTCCTTTGGGCCAAATACTGAACCATATTTGGCCACTTTCATATCTGAAAACCTACACTATTAGGGTTCATACCCCCCTAAAGGCCCAACGTTAGTGGTGGCAGCGGTGTGAAGAGCACAGGTATATAAAACAGACTACAGGTTCAAGTTTCTAAATGTAGCATAATCAAAAATATTCAAGTCATTTCACCCCAAACCCACGTTTAGAATAGAACTACAGTGTCCAAAGCACATTAAAAAACTAAGATTTACCACATTTAGACCTCCTTAGTACAAAAGCATGCTCTCAAACGCGTGGCGGCACTACACGCAAACGGGGAACACGGTCAGTCAGACGTCTGGAGAGAGAAAGGTGTGGTTCTATAATTAATACTTCAGAATGAATGGTTATGGGAGGTATGTTGTTTCACCAGTACTGAACATCAGTCCAACAGGCTGGGATATTAAACGTTAAGGCAACTTATTTCATTTTCATACGCTAAAACACCCAGATTTTAGGACCCCTGGGACTACTAAGCACCGACAGCTGAAGGTAGAGCTAATTCTGTGTTAGTGTGGAAACCAAAGACGCAGGGCGACTGAGACCTCAGATAACTGGAAAACTCGGCAAAATAAAGCAGTGCTTTCAAAACCTGGAACAGTGTTATCTAACGCAGGGATGTGCATTCCGAGTAATGTGCATATTCCGATATCCATTAACCTGAATGAATACCCCTCTCTTGTTGCTCCACCTTGCCGGTGTACACGTTGGGACTGGTTGAGGCCACTGAGCTGCCACAACCACGTCAGTGTCACCGCTGTTCTGAGAATGGACGTCCATTCTCTATTTCTATTAAAGTGGCCAGTGAGAGGATGTATCGGGTGGGTGTTTCTATTAAAGTGGCCAGTGAGAGGATGTATCGGGTGGGTGTTTCTATTAAAGTGGCCAGTGAGTGGGTGTATCAGGTGGGTGTTTCTAATAAAGTGGCCAGCGAGTGGAAGTGTAGGTTGGACGTTTTTAATAAAGTGGCTAAGAAGTAGATGTATCAGGTGGATGTTTCTAATAAAGTAGCCAGTGAGTGGATGTATAAAGTAGGAGGAGGCATTTCTAATAAAGTGGCCTCCCTGATGATAAACTGTTCTCATGGTAAGGGGGACCAGACAGGATTAACACCTGAGTCAAAGCTTAAAGGAGCACAAATTTGCAAAGAAAGCACTCAGTTTCTTGGTCAATCTGACATGTGGCTCCCTCAGGTGGCAGGTTAATCAAAATACGCTCAAAGTTCCACTTGAGCCCACATTGGCAGATCATCATGTTTGAGCTAATACGATGCTACTGACTGCTATTCTCTCTCTCTGGACACGGGTCTCCCGATCCTGTTATAGTAAAGCGCAACTTTGAGAGCATGCTGCTGTACTGCCCGCTCTAAATGAGGCCTTACTAGAGGAGTCTCTCATCATCAGACAGAACAAAGTAATATAACATGACCGCACTTCAACATCCAAAAATACTCTTATAGTCCAAATATATTATTTTCTGCCAAAAAAGAGAATAAAGTACTAGTATATAGATCTATATAACTTTTCTTTATGCATTATTTCAGTTTTAAATGTCCCTACAGATCCCATCTTCCCGCTTGCTGCTGGTTTAAACCCACATGGTTTAAGTACTAAAGCAGTCCTGTGTCATTTGGCACATTGTGTGTTTGGCGTGCAGCCATCAGTGTTAATGCTGTCCGTGGTGCTGATACTGAGGTGGTCCACTGGCTCGTTGCTGCTGCTGTTGTTGTTGTTGTTGCTGTTGCTGTTTTGGAGGCCGTGGGTGTTGTTCTGGATTTTGGAGATTTTGCTCAGCCTCAGCTCCTCCAGCTTCTTCCACAGCTCCTCTCTCTCCTGCTCCTTCTTCTTCTCTCTGTGGACGAGAGCATGTGCGCTTTAAAAAGGCAACGTTGTACATTAATTCAATCCAGCGAGGAAACTTCAGGACATTTTAGGTCTTTAGAGAACGTCTATGTACATATTCAAAATGGGACATAGGTAATAGTTTCTAACAGGCTTCATGATCAGGCTTCATGATCAGCTGACCTGTAACAATAGTGGAATCCTTTTATGGTGCTAATATGATATGGTTTAATTTAGTAATGATATGATGATTTTATTTACTAACAAGCCCTAGAAAAAAACCCTTCAATCAGATGCACCATCCTTTAAAAGCTGTCATCCAAAAACATGCATTTTGACAAGAAATCACAGCATAAACCATGTTATATAATCAATAAGCTCACTGGACACAAAATGAGTCACCTGTGTAATCCCTCCACCAGCTGGGATTGGATAGGGCATGTACTGGACACGTTTCTGGATGTAGCCACATCAATGTTCAGACACTCTTATATCAAAGAATTGGTCAGTTGGTCCAGATTTAGCGGATGCCTTCCCTGACACAATTCCGAGGAGAATTCCCTGTAGACTGGGATTTTATCCACTGCTGGTAGACCCGTATGACCGCACGCTTCCATACACCTGCAGATTCAGCTACTTCCTTCACACTATGGTCTTTGGCACGCCCAAATGCAGTCACTCCTTTTAGCCAATCATTAACATCTGCTCTGGAGCCATTTTCCACACATGGAACGAGACATTCCCTGCACTGTAGCACCTCTTCCCAATCTATGGATCCCGTCACTCACACCCCGCAGGGATTTATAGCCCCATCATCCTCGTGCAGCAGCGCCATCTGGAGGAGCCTGAAGGTACTACCACCTTAAACACGCAGGGTGATTCATAATAATCCTGATATCTAACTGAGGCTTTGATGCATTAAAAAATGGTAGAGAATCTTTGACTAATTGTTGAAGCCTGGCAGCACTTTATCCTCACTCTGTATAATATAAGGTGTGTGTGATGGGGGGTGGTCTCACCGCTGTCTGTCTGCTTTATAGGAGGCTGTGAGCTCGTCAAACAGTTTGCTGTTCATCTCCATCAGGGTTTTCAGCACGTTGTACACGAGAGCTACAATCGTCCTTGAAGATTTGAGGGAGAAAGACATTTAAGGTGTGCGATCGTATACATGTCAGTAACTCCATTATAACCCACACTCTAGAGTGGATCACTGCCAGATATCTATTAATAATAATAAAGCTTCTGTAAAGCAACACAACAGTTAAACATGGCAATGCTTCTTAAAAACACAGGGCATTCCTACAGGATTCATCCGCACGTGGGGTCATCCTCCTGGGTCGTGGGGTGCTGGAGCCTATTCCAGCACTAACTGGGGGGAGGGCAGGAAACACCCTGGACAGGCTGCCAGTCCAGTACAGGGCAGAAACACAGACATCAAAAACTCAACTGCTGGGATGAACTGGTCATTTAGTACTTTCAGGTGGTCAGCCGACTCGACCTGGCCAACTGAAACCCCCCTGTTCATAACACTGTCTCCAGAGGCTTGTACAATGGGCTCTATGCATAAGGGGTGCATTACTTCCCGTGCTTCCCTTCTTACCCTGATGCTCCCACTGCACTGGAATAGGGACAATCTGGACTCATCAGCCCACATGACCTGTGTCCATCACTCCAGTCTTTATGCTCCCTAGCAAACTGAGGCTGATTAGCTTCACTAACAAGTGGTCTTCTTATGTCCACACAGCTGTTTAGTCCCAATCCTGTGAGTTCTGGTTATGTGGAAACGCTCTTACTGTCACTGTTAAACACAGTCCTGAGTTCTACTGTCCATTTTTACCTTCACCCAGGTAGTTTAAGTGATCGTTAATCGTAGTAACTCATTTCTTCCGTGAAGTTGCAGGTTCTCCACTCTCTATCCAGCTGTGAATAATGTGCTGGACAGTTCTGAACCCAAGTCCAGTCATTCCATCTTCTCCTTAGTTGTTTTCTTTGCTTGATGCATTTATTTCAAGTATTTACAAGTATTTACTTCAACTGTACGTCCATATGCCGGCTTTCTTTGGCCAGGAAGTGTATTCAGTTGTAGAGATTTCCAGGTAACTTCCTGTTAAACATGTTTTCTGTGGCAATTTGTGCATATTGAGTGTCTCAGATCAATCAGATCTTGGAACCGTTGGACAATGTTAAACATAAACTTTCTCACCACGTATTACATATGACCACAGCAACATTCTACAGAATACATACTGGTTCCAGTGCTCTTTAGAGATCCGGTACAGACTGCCGAACATTATGGGCAGGATCTTGTCAATGTTCTCCTCAATCAGACTCAGGATGTACTCATTGTTCCAGAAATACAGCGACCGCTCCGCTACCTGTGGGAGACAAAAGTGCTGTTTAGCACTAAACTCTACAGGATGCACTGATTAACCGCTTCAGCTCCCAGGTTAATACACCCTGAGGCTTAGCATTCGCTAATTACGCCGACAGTCAAATGTTTAGATGCCCCCAACTAAACGGATGTTGTTGGTGGTCTTCAAGACTCTACATTCTTACACTTAACAGCTCCGACTGATGAGAGTCTGAACCAGTACATACCCTGATATACCACATATCCTCTTGATGTACCACAGTATGATATTTCTCCATATCTCCGCCTCTAATATACACTCATCATCCAAAAACAGTTGCACATAAAGCTGCACCCAGAAGGAACCAACCAACTGGAATGAAACTTGCAAATGATTCACATTTCACGCTCGCGCATGTGACGTAAGCAAGGACGGGCCTTATCTCTGTACCTGACTGACCCAACAGCCACGATTGTGGACGTTCAGCGAGCAGTGATGTCCTCCATGAGTCATCCTGTTAGTGCAGCACCATTGTCAGACGGCTGCACCACGCAGGACTACATGTACACAGACCGTTACCACGACTGTCCTTAACACCACGTCACCGTCACCAAAGACTGCAATGGTGTCGTGCCAGACTGTCATGGAGTGACTCAGAATGGCAGCGGGTCATCTTCAGTGACGAGTCCCGCTTTTGTCTTGGTGGAGACGACCAACGAATCCGTGTGTGGAGGCACCGTGGTCAGCACCAAGATGAGCGGTTTGTTGTCACGTGCTACACGTCCAGAAGGCCTGGTGTCACTCCACCTCCACCCCTACCGCACCATCTGCAGGAACTGTGTGAGGATATTCAAGCTGCATGGGATGGATTATCACAGGACACCATTAGGAACCTCTACAGCTCCATGCCGAGGCGTCTGGCATGTTGGGTTAGCAAACACGGCGGCCTGACGCCATACTGAGAGACAGACTTCTGTATGTGCAGCTCAATAAATATTGATCATATCAGTCTAAATTTATCATCAGTTATTGATCCTGGTAACCTTTATCTTCCTTCCCAACAGCACTGCAATCCCACACCTCCTTCTGGGGGCAGCTGTTCTTTAGATGATGAGTGTGAATCTGGTAGTTAATAAAACTTAAATATGATACAGAAAGCATGGAAAATGTTGTAAACTGTCTGTACCTGAAAATGAGGACTGGCCACACACTTAGAGATCTGTTTAAACAGAGGCTCCTGAATCTTCTTAAATTGAGTCGGCTCAATGACGTCCAAAATCTCCTCGATTTCCCCCAGAAACATGACCTGAGCAGACAAGTCCAACACAAACAGCAGCTTTAACACAAACAGTAGCTGACCATAAACACAGATCAGCCATAACATTAAAACCATCTCACTGTCCACTGTATCAGCTCCACTGACCATATAGGACACTCTGTAGTTGTACAGGTCCAGACTGTAGTCCATCTGTTTCTCTGTGTACTGTATTACCCTGTTCTTCAATGGTCAGGACCCCCACAGGACCACCACAGAGCAGGTATGATGTGGGTGGTGGATCATTCTCAGCACTGCAGTGACACTGACGTGGTGGTGGTGTGTTAGTGTATGTGGTGCTGGTGTGAATGGATCAGACAGCAGTGCTGCTGGACCCCTCAGTGTCACTACTGGACTGAGAACTGTCCACCAACCAAAACTATCCAGCCAGCAGCGTCCTGTGGGCGGCGCCCTGTGGGCAGCGTCCTGTGCCCACTGATGAAGGACTAGAGGATGACCAACACTGCACTGTGCAGCAGCAGATGAGCTATCGTCTCTGACTGTACATCTACAAGGTGGACCAGCAAGGTAGGAGTGTCTAATAGAGTGGACAGTGAGTGGACACAGTGTCACTGTTGTTATCTCCTGATCTAGTGCAGCACGCTAGTAAAGTATCTGTACAGTCTGAGATCTGTTACTGAACACCAGCTTTAACTGAACGTTCCAGCGTTGACACTCTTACCTCTTTCTGGCTGCAGGTTTTAGGCCAAAATTTCAGAAGCCCCCGGATCACCTTTAGCGAGACAGACAGGAACAGTCACAAATTAATTATTATTCTTACTTATACTATTTAACCTTTTTTTTTTCCCTTCATCTCAACTTCATTACTGTTTGATTTATTTCTGTTCATAGGTTTTTTATTCCTTTTAATTTATTTTTACTTTTGTTTTGAATTTCAGTCTGCCTGTTTATCCTTCTATGTTGAAATCTTATTATATTGGGGTAATTAGGTTTTATTTATTTTTGTTTTTATTAATAAAATCTTTTCCATTTTTTATTTTTATTATTTTTATTTATTCTTTGATCTATTTATCTTGTTCAATTTTGACCTCAATTTGTATGTTTAGCTAAATTTAATTTTTGTTTAGCCAAATTAAATGTAATTAAATGTTCTTTGTGGATTCTATGTGGATTGATTTGGAACATTATCGTTAACCAGGTGGGACAGTGTGTCTTACCGGCTCTGTGAGCGTGGGGTCCTTCTCCAAAAACTGAACCACACAGTAGGCCAGCTGAGGAAAAAGCACAGCATGAGCACTACAGATCAAACATCTCCATCCAAGTATGTGGTTAGGAATAATTACTCTGTCTTCATGTTCACAACAGTTTACACCCAGCTATTATAACAGGACCTCAACACTTTACCATGTAGAACTGCTCATATGATCAGAGCTGTACACAGTGGTGGTGAAAGTAACCAGACGTCCCCCTCTAAAAGCTCCCTCACAGAAAGTTCCTACAATACAACTATTACTTTGATGATGAGTGTATTTAATAACCATAATGCCCCAAATTAGAACGTAATCCAACCCACAGGAGGGAATCTTTGACTCTTAAGTATGGAAAACTACACACTGCAGCTCGGCCACTAGATGGCACCACTGCCCATACATCTCTAATTCAGGCTTCAGCAGAGTGAACATAACACTGAAACTGGACAACATTCTCTGCCTGCTGACAAATTCCAGACACTTTCCACACTTCAGGAATTCCGGTAAAACATTCACTAGACTTTTCCTTCAGCAAGTGAACATTCACATCAGCAAAACAGCGTATTATAATCCCACCATCATGTTGCTTGTTGTACTGTATACAGTATTGCGCATTATAATGGTATCATGTTGCTTACTACATACTGGACTGTGCAGAAGTCCGAGACCACGGACCTTCACTTGACCTCCAATCAGAACAGCCATTAAGTACAAGCTATTCATTCATTTCAGCTATTCCATTCATTTCAGGAGACTTTAAGGACACGCCTCCGAAGTTCAGTCTTAGAAGCTGGTTTAGCTGTTTTTCTGCTTCTGCTCACCATCCAAATAACCCCAAACACATTCAGCGGTGTTGAGGTTCTGGACTCTGGGGTGGTCAGTCCACTGCTCTGAGAACACCAGCAGCTTCTTTGTTGGATGTGTGTCTCCTTTTCTCAGTGAGGAGCTTCTAGAACAGCTACACCTCCTTTCATATATATATGAGTGGATTATCTTATATCTATAATAACCTCCTCCTGACAGATGAGTAGCTTGTACTTACAGGCCACTCTGACTAGAAGTTGAAATGAGGGATCTCTGACAGTACAGACACAGTCTTGTGTATGTAGGTGTTGGTGTAGAGCAGTGTTGACCCTGGTCCTGGAGGCACATTGTAGTGGATTCCCTGCTTTAACACCCCCCTGTAACTCTGAAAGGGCTTGTTAATGAGCTGATGAGTTGAATCAGGTGTGTTGGGAGCAGGGAACGCACTAAAACGTGCAGGGCTTAGTGCCTCCAGGACGAGGGTTTAGACACACTGGTGTAGAGTCTGTTGGTACCTGTGCGTGGAACAGCGCCAGCCCCTTGGCCGTGTGCATTGGAATGAGCACCCTCATCAGGAACTGCTTGTGTTCAGCTTTCAGAGGCAGAGCGAACCCATTAATGATGCTGCAAGAGCAGAAACAACGATTACATACAAGCGCAGCAGAGAGACCACTTTCTCCGGACTAGCTGGGTTTATAGTCACACACAGAAGTTTGAAGACCTCAGGTCAACATGTTTAGCTTAGAGACTCCAGGCCTCCTCCAGGAGAGCGACCTTCCTGTAGAGATTAGCTCCAACCTGCATCCAGTAAGATGCTCGGCTGACCTAATCCAGCCAATCAGGGACTCGGGAAGAGGTTGATTAGCTGAAGCAGGTGTGGCTAATTGTGGTTGGAACGTGGCACTGCAGGAAGATTGACCTCCTGGAGTACAGTTATAGACCACTGTGTTAAACAGGGTAACTCTAGTGACCACCGTTCAAAGAGTCGAGCAAAGACTGTAACACATGCTTAGTCAGTACAGGGGTAGAGGTACTTGTCAAATAAGCTGTGTGTGGGAGTGACTGAGGGAGAGGGAGCGAGTGACTGACTATTTGTGGGGTGTGTCCCAACTGCGCACTAAATACTAACACTAACTTTAAGGGTTCTAAGGTTTCAGTATGTAGTATATAGTACAGTTATGGATGTCAAAGTTGTGTATAGTCAAAAACCCACAAAGCACACTTGGAACCAGTCGGTGTGTGAGTACGGTAATGATGGACACTACTGTCCCACAATGCAACAGGGTAGCAGAAAGGGGCGGAGCTTCTCACGTCTGGAAATTTCTGAAAAAAATGGCTGCAGTCACCGTCGCATCACCGTCCGCCATTTTTTTCAGAAATTTCCACAGTTGTGGACTGTGTGTTAAACCCAAATTTGTCCAAACAGCCTGTAAATTAAATGTACTTTAGTAAATAATGTGTTTGTTTGTTTAGGTGCCGTGTAAATAAACCTCCACTGAAGCTCCGCCTTCAGAGTCCAGCTCGGTATGGCGTGAGCTTCATCACTTCCTGTTTGTTAGAATTGATGTAGTATGCTAACACTGTGTGCACTAGCCTGCAGAACTCTTACTATCAGGATCAGTACAGAGTATATACTGTAGTGTCAGTGTGTAGTACACAGCTGAAACATGGCGGAGAGTTGATTCAGTACTGATCTAAAAACAGCAGTGCTTCCTGCAGCCGGCATCTGCTCAGTACTGGCCAGGGTCAGAGGTCAGAGTGCGAAAAAGCCTTCCCAGTATGCTTTGTGGTGTGGTTTTCAGTAGCAGTGAGAGGCTACAAAGCTCACACTGTACTCATGGGCCTATGGTTGAGTTTGTAGGCGGAGTTTGAGGGGGAGAGGTTAGTGCCAAACATTATACTGATAAAATTACAACCACCAGAAATTACAAACACAAACGTCTTGGTAAAATGAAGATAGAATGATGTGATTCTGATTAAAATAACATTTCAATGCTGTATAATAACTGTGTGTTATGTTGTTTATTTTGTGGGCAGAGTCAGTAGTACTAAACAAAAACACAGTGTAATGAGTCTTTAAATGGAATGTGCAGCAGTCACAGCAGTCGTTTATCCATGTTTGACCATTACCCTTTGTGGGCTTGTGTTCTGGTCACATCACAGAGTTAAAAACACCATAGATAAGAACTGACCTGCCCAGTATCTCCAGGAGCTCAGCCACTCCGTTAAAGTGGTCCGTCTCATAAATGAACCTGAAGACAAAACGAAAGCAACAACTCAGTAAACTACTTAAATCCCAAATATTTACATTCGTAATATTCTAATTATTATATACTCACATACGTCTATACTTCACTTCCTACACTAATGAGCACACTTCTATACTTCACCTACCACACTAACGAGTACACTTCTATACTTCACCTACTACACTAA
>CM067481.1:35949438-35982116 GCA_034552555.1 Semaprochilodus insignis | reverse complement strand
TCAGTATCCACTATAAATGATTCAGTATCCACTATGAGTTATTCAGTATCTACTATGAATTATTCAGTATCTACTATGAAATACTCAGTATCCACTATAAATGATTCAGTATCCACTATGAGTTATTCAGTATCTACTATGAATTATTCAGTATCTACTATGAAATACTCAGTATCCACTATAAATGATTCAGTATCCACTATGAGTTATTCAGTATCTACTATGAATTATTCAGTATCTACTATGAAATACTCAGTATCCACTATAAATGATTCAGTATCCACTATGAGTTATTCAGTATCTACTATGAATGATTCAGTATCTACTGTGAATTAACCAGTATCCACTATAAATGATTCAGTAACCACTATAAATGATTCAGTAACCACTATAAATGATTCAGTAACCACTATAAATGATTCAGTATCTACTATAAATGATTCAGTAACCACTATAAATGATTCAGTATCTACTATAAATGATTCAGTAACCACTATAAATGATTCAGTATCTACTATGAATGATTCAGTATCTACTATGAATGATTCAGTATCTACTATGAATGATTCAGTATCTACTATCTACACCACACCAGAACACAGCGTATGCAGGGTAACAGGTGGACTACAGTGTGCAGCGATGCTTGTTTCCTATCACACACAGTCACTGTGGCTGTGCAGAACCTCATCTCCTTATGGTGACCGCGCCTCTAGTGATGTAGTTATGGATATGAATAGGAACATGGAACTGTGGTGCAGTCCTACCATGTTGATGATTTCGGGGTAGGCCGAGTCCACCAGTACGCCCCTGTTAGTGGACACATAGTCCACTAGCTCGTTCAGAGTGGCCCGCTTGATCTCTTTACTCTTCAGGTCCGTGACCGTGTCCAGGAAGTCGAAGAGCACGCAGCACTGCTGGAGCTTCTGCAGGAACAACTCCTGCTGCTCGGTGGACGGAGCATCTGAAACACATACGCCCCGAGTTAACTCAGCAGTTCAGTCCACTGTACAGGTAAACGACACCTGGACGGATATCACAGAGAAACACACAGAAACAGATAGAACTGATCCTGATTGGAGCCACAGAAGACTCAGAGAAGACCAAGAAGGCTCAGTTAGTGTTCAGTTAGTGTTAATACACACACACACACAACCACACACACACACACATAAATACACAACCACACACACACACAAACACTCACACACATACATACATACATACACACACACACACACACACACACACACACACACACACACACAACCACACACACATACATATACAACCACACACTCACTCACACACATACACACGCACACACACACAACCACACACACACACAAATACACAACCACACACACACACACATAAATACACAACCACACACACACGCTCACACACATACACACACACACACACAAACACTCACACACATACATACATACACACACACACACACACACACACAACCACACACACATACATATACAACCACACACTCACTCACACACATACATACACACGCACACACACACAACCACACACACACACAAATACACAACCACACACACACGCTCACACACACACACACGCTCACACACACGCTCACATACATACACAACCACACACACATACATATACAACCACACACTCACTCACACACATACATACATACACACGCACACACACAACCAACACCCAACCACACACACACACAGACAAATAGACACACAACCAACCACACACACACACACAGTTATTTACACACACACAAACACACACACAGTTATTTGTGTAACTTGTATAACGTTTGTACAGAAAGTGCTGCTGATGTTATTTGTGTTTGTCGGTATAAACCCTGGGGAAACGTTTTTCAGCCCAGTTTTAATAATACCATGATTTCTTTGGTCATTATAACTGAGCTATTAACTATTCATACCGTTTCATCTCCAACATGGACAAACAGCTGGCGTTACGAGACCCCCAGTACAGCGTCTGAGAAGCTCTGCTGAGGGCTCGGGGAAAGTGTCTCCCACCGTATCACATCAGTAATAACCAACCTTCATGATTCTGACTTCCTCTCACAGCCGTACAGTATTATAGGAGGTATGAGTATATCTCATCTGCACTACTGGATATCACACGTCCTGTGAGATATCTGCTGTATGAGGAGTCTGTAGGAACGAACACATGTCTAGGTATTAACTGCGCATCTCCAGGGATCCTGATTACCCGATATTACAGTCATACTTGGTGATGAAGCTTCATAACGAGTCATTTTCAGTAAATATCTCTGCCCTTCTCCGCACCTGTACCACCGTCTGTCCACAGCACCTGTTCACTGCGGCACACACGTCTCTGCTGCTGTCAGGCTGTTGATTCGTATGAAGCAGCCCGGCCGGCTGCGAATCTGCCGCTTGCTCGAGTTATGGAAAACGTTCCACCGGCAAAATCCATACCACCTTCATTCTCAGACGTCTCTAAACAGACACCAGCACCACCGTCACCAGCAGAGGCTCCCGCTCTGGAACAACCCAATCGGTGCGGGCATATTAGATAAGCTCAGGGCTTCGGGGGGCGCTGATCGATCATGCCGATCAATATTCCTTATTCATAATCCCGTTTGCCTTCAGGCCATCATCCAGCCAGCGTCACAGCCGGGCTTGGCGTTATATAAGCCCTTTCCATTTCAGCCACAGCAGGACGCTGAGCCAGTGGGTAATGTTCAGTGAGCTGGATGATTGGCTGCACTGCCGTGTGCCAAAGGCAACAAAACATACTGTGACATCAAGTACAGCGTTCGGTGCGATACGGCCATTCTGTTCCAGCTCTTCATCAGAGCTCATCCCGGAAGACACTTGTTGCACTGTTTACTCCAGTTTGGAAGCTCAGCCGCCAAGAACGCCGGATCTACAACCGGACTACAACCAAGTACTAACAAATACCAAGTACTACTTAAAGAAGCAGCAGAGAAGACTAGTATCTACACTCAACATCAAAAGAACAGCTGCACCCAGAAGGAGGTGTGGGACTGCAGGGCTGTTGGGAAGGAAGATAAAGGTGACCAGGATCAATAACTGATGATAAATTTAGACTGATATGATCAATATTTATTGAGCTACACATACAGAAGTCTGTCTCTCAGTATGGCGTCGGGCCGCCGTGTTTGCTAACCCAACATGCCAGACGTCTCGGCATGGAGCTGTAGAGGTTCCTAATGGTGTCCTGTGATAATCCATCCCATGCAGCTTGAACATCCTCACACAGTTCCTGCAGATGGTGCGGTAGGGGTGGAGGTGGAGTGACACCAGGCCTTCTGGACGTGTGACGTGTGACAACAACCCGTTCATCTTGGTGCTGACCACGGTGCCTCCACACACGGATTCGTTGGTCGTCTCCACCAAGACAAAAGCGGGACTCGTCACTGAAGATGACCCGCTGCCATTCTGAGTCACTCCATGACAGTCTGGTACGACACCATTGCAGTCTTTGGTGACGGTGACGTGGTGTTAAGGACAGTCGTGGTAACGGTCTGTGTGCATGTAGTCCTGCGTGGTGCAGCCGTCTGTCAATGGTGCTGCACTAACAGGATGACTCATGGAGGACATCACTGCTCGCTGGATGTTTAAATTTAAATACACTTCAATACAAATAAACACACGGTGTAGCAATAACTTACCATATCAAAGCCTAATCAGAGGTATTTAGAGCTCATGTGTACGTGTCATCTCAGATACAGATCTGAAGGCCACACATCTTATTACCTTGTTGCGATTCCAGTTCAACTCTGATCATAAGGATTTTCCCCACAGGCAACGTCACAAAGCACCTCTACAAGGACAATGAGAGGAACCAGAACTCAGAAGAGGAACCTCCTCTGGACCGACACTAGACCGCGGGACAATAACACAAGACAAACAACAGCACAAGCCTTTAAACCAGCTTTGGGCCAAGAGAGGCTTCAACATGGCGCTGGGTGTTACTGGCATGACTAGCACAGATGTGATTTATGATGAACTGAAGTTCTATAGGTGTTTTATTACTTCAGCTACGGGTAAAAGGGGTCAAGTGGATGGACTGATCTCTAGACAAATGAATAGATGAAGATAAAGTGATGAATGAATAGACAGACACACGGATGGATGAATTTACAGATGGACAGGAGAGAGGGACAGACGATATATCACATATATAGATACAGATAGAAAGACAGTGTGATGATTGGATGGACAGATAGAAAGACAGTGCAGACATATGGAGAGATTTATGGATGATAAGCAGAGGAGGGGTGATAGGTGCACTGACAGAGTGATGGGCGGATAGATAGATGGGCAGGCAGACAGACAGATAAGTAGATACATAGAAAGATGGATGAATGGTAGATGCAGACAGACAAGTGGAAGGATGGACAGATTGATGAATGGATAGTTGGACTGACAGGTGGATGGAAAGAAGTATGCATGGTCGAAGCATCTATAGACAGATGAGTGCATGGATGGACAGATGGTTGGATAAATGGATAGACAGACAGGCAGAAAGAAAGATGACAGACAGACAGAGGAGGGGTGTGTTAATAGACTGACGGGTGGATGGATGGACAGACAGACAGAAAGACAGATAAATAGAAACATGGACAAATAGACGATGAATGGTAGATGCACAGAGAGACAGATGAGTGGAAGGACGGATGGATGGACAAATGAATTAGTGGATAATAGAGGGACTGAAAGGTGGATGGACAAACAGATAAAAACAAACAGACAGTGATAGATCGATTGAGCAACAGATACAAAAAGTGAATGGTAGATGCACAGATAGATGAATGAATGGATGAATGAATGAATGGATGGAATGGTGGATGGACAGGCAAAGACAGAAAAATGTATGGTAAATGCATAGACAGATAGATGGAGTGTTAGATGGATGAACGAATGCATAAACAGACAGACGGGTGGAATGACGGACGATAAATGGACAAACAAACAGATGGATAAATGGTTAATGCATAGATAGACAGATGACTGCATGGATGGATGAATTAATGGACAGGTAGATAAGAGCGTGGGTGCATTCATAGATTGATGGGTGATGGATGGACAGACAGAAATACAGACACACAGATCGATACATGGACAGATGGAAGACAGATGGAAGATGAAGGATGGACAAATGAAAGGATGGACTACTGGATGGACAGATCCGTTGAGAGGTGAATGGAAGGAGAGACAAATATAGACAGACAGAAATAGCTAGAGCGATTGATCACTAGATGGAAAAATGAGTGGTAGATGCAGAGATGGATGGATGGACGGATGGACAGGCAGACAGAGAGACAGACAGACAGATGGGTGAATGGCAGATGCATAGACAGACATACGATGGATGGATGGATGGATAGAGGGATGGAGGGTTAGCAGGATGAAAAGATGGGTGGACGGACGGACGGACAGATGGACAGGTAAATGGCAGATGCATAGACAGACATACGACGGATGGATGGATGGATGATGGATGGAGGGTTAGAGGGATGAAAACATGGGCGGACAGACAGACAGACAGACAGACAGATGGGTGAATGGCAGATGCATAGACATAGACAGACAGACATACGATGGGCGGATGGATGATGGATGGACGGACAGACGGACGGACGGACAGATAAATGGACGGTCAGATAAACAAAGGGGTGCACTGCTAGTCAGATAGACGGATGATGGATGTACAGAAGACAGATGGACAGACAGATGGACAGACGGACGATGGAATAGACACTGGAGGGGTTGTGGTCATTCAGGCTGCACTGGTTTCGAGCTGAGGGCAGATTAGCGTGCAGCTTCAACCACAATCAATACGTCCAGTCTGAGCTCCGATAACCACAGAGGCCTTATCAATCACATTTCCCCATCAGGCACAGAGCCGGAAACACGGAGCCGTTATTCAACACGGAATAACCTACCACGACCTTCAACACGCCCCTACGACCTGCTGTAACCCGCACCAGCGCAGCACATCTACAGTGGGGATGATGTTGGGCTGGGGTCATTGAGAGCTGGGCACTCCAGCTTCCCTGGGCACTCCAGTGGGATGAAGTAGCACTCAGAAGGGTGGACCAGGTTACATTGGGTAATACCACTTCCCTCACCTGCTGGAGCACAGTGACCTCATCAAAAGCAACTTTTTAGAATTAGGGCAAAGGTCAAGTTGACTATATGATATGATGAGCTGAGGTCACTGTAGGTTAGATAGCCAAAAATAACCTCACCGGACAAAACAATGACCCCCCCGTGACTGAATCGTACCTACCACCCTGTAATCCCTGCACCAGCACCAATAACAGCTGTGACTGGATTGGGCATGTACTGGACAAGTTTCTGCATGTAGCCACATCAATATTCAGACACTCTTACATCAAAGAATTGGTCAGCTGGTCACCAGATTTGGTGGATGCCTTCCCTGGCACAATTCCGAGGAGAATTCCCTGTAGACTGGGATTTTAGCCACTGCTGGTAGACCCGTATGACCGTACGCTTCCATACACCTGCAGATTCAGCTACTTCCTTCACACTATGGTCTTTGACACGTCCAAATACGGTCACTCCTTTTAGCCAATCATTAACATCTGCTCTGGAGCCATTTTCCACACATGGAACGAGACATTCCCTGCACTGTAGCACCTCTTCCCAATCTATGGATCCCGGCACTCACACCCCGCAGGGATTTATAGGCCCATCATCCTCGTGCAGCGCCATCTGCAGGAGCCTGGAGTTACTACCACCTAGATCACACAATGGCGCCCATTGTTTGTCTGGTGAGCTTATTAACAGTGTAACAATGCGGCACACAATATTTATTGAGCTACACATACAGAATACACACAGTGTCTCTTAGTTTGGCTTTGGGCCGGCATGTTTGCTAACGCAGCATGCCAGACATCTCGGCATGGAGTTGAATATCCTCACACAGTTCCTGCAGATGGTGCGGTAGGGGTGGAGGTGGAGTGACACCAGGCCTTGTGGACGTGTGACACGTGACAACAAACCGTTCATCTTGGTGCTGACCACGGTGCCTCCACACACGGATTCATTGGTCGCCTCCACCAAGACAAAAGTGGGACTCGTCACTGAAGATGACCCGCTGCCATTCTGAGTCACTCCATGACAGTCTGGCACGACACGATTGCAGTCTTTGGTGACGGTGACGTGGTGTTAAGGACAGTCGTGGTAACGGTCTGCGTGCATGTAGTCCTGCGTGGTGCAGCCGTCTGCCAATGGTGCTGCACTAACAGGAGGACATCACTGCTCGCTGGATGTCTGCAATCGTGGCTGTTGGGTCAGTCAGGTACAGAGATAAGACCCGTCCTTGCTTACATCACATGTGCAGCTGAAACCTGAATCATTTGCATGTCTCATGATCTTGTGACCAGGTGTCATTCCTATAGGTTGGTTCCTTCTGGGTGCAGCTGCATGTACAGTCATTCTTTTGACCATGAATGTAATTTAAATATTAAGAATACAGTAAATAAAAGATAACTGAGATCTTTCACGAAAATTACAGCAGTCGAGAGGACCGCTGTGTCTTGGTCATGTTTGGGGTCAGAAGTTTGTTCTACAGTTTGCCACTGGAGACACAAAGCTAATATAGCTAATGAGTAATGGTGGCTTACTTATTAGCAGCACTGTGTGCAGAGCAGTCACACTCAACGACAGTCTGTTACTCGATAAATCAGAGAAAAGCACAGACAAGGCATGTGACCTGCTTTAATCCATGTTTACAGACAACAGTTTGTCACACGGTCAAGACTACAGAACATCTTCACGCGGTCAGAGCAAGTGATTTAGACACAGCTGCTATGACGCTAACTGGTGGGGTCCAACAAACCAACCGGTCCCGGCGCCCGACTTCATTTTCTGCTGAGCTATTATTATGATGCACCTTGAACTTGTCTCTAGATAGAGCTCAGCTACAGTTTGTCTGAATGTGTGGCGAGCAAAGTGCGTGAGAGGCTGAGCTCCTCGTGTGTGGTAGGGTAGCAGAGTGAGCGCAACCCGCTCTGCCTGCTCACAGCCGGTTTCCAATAACAAACCTTCAACACTTCATAAACAGCTGCAGGCTTTCAGCTGAGCACAGCAACCACAGTAACCAAGAACAACAGAGCTAACATGACCCAGCAATACGGGCCCACGCCAGGTACCGCTCACAACAGAGCACCGCTAACATGACCCAGCAATACGGGCCCACGCCAGGTACCGCTCACAACAGAGCACCGCTAACATGACCCAGCAATACGGGCCCACGCCAGGTACCGCTCACAACAGAGCACCACTAACATGACCCAGCACTACGGGCCCACGCCAGGTACCGCTCTCTACAGAGCACCGCTAACATGACCCAGCAATACGGGCCCACGCCAAGTACCGCTCACAACAGAGCACCGCTAACATGACCCAGCAATACGGGCCCACGCCAGGTACCGCTCACAACAGAGCACCGCTAACATGACCCAGCAATACGGGCCCACGCCAGGTACCGCTCACTACAGAGCACCGCTAACACGACCCAGCAATACGGGCCCACGCCAAGTACCGCTCACAACAGAGCACCGCTAACACGACCCAGCAATACGGGCCCACGCCAGGTACCGCTCACAACAGAGCACCGCTAACATGACCCAGCAATACGGGCCCACGCCAGGTACCGCTCACAACAGAGCACCGCTAACATGACCCAGCAATACGGGCCCACGCCAGGTACCGCTCACAACAGAGCACCGCTAACATGACCCAGCAATACGGGCCCGCGCCAGGTACCGCTCACAACAGAGCACCGCTAACACGACCCAGCAATACGGGCCCACACGAAATACCACTTACAACACAGCACTGCTAACACGACCTCATCACGATAACGCCCATTCATAAAGAGGCCTTAAAGAACATATCAGACACTACTTCACACTTCTGAACATCATTTTAAGGGTGTTGGGAGTAGCATGCTTTGTCAGGCCCGGCACGAGGAGTTAAGAATTCCTTGGGGTTGTCTGGATTCGGGACAGTCTCTCAGAGGAACTGAGGCGGACCAGTCTGACCGGTTGTGGACTCTGTGAAAAAGCACAGGTTAGGCAGAAATTGAGATTTCCGCTGTTCTGGCCCCTCACACCACGTACAGCTGATGAGTCAGGACATGTTTGGTGAGGGAAGCTCACTTCTGTCATTTCTGGTCTGGAGCTACAATAATAACAGTCACACGGTCACCTGCTAAAATACACGGGAGGAGTTCCGCCTTCACGGTCGGGTTTCTGTCCAGGACTTCCATTTGCATGGAATGATACTCACATACCTCTCTTAGCTCTTCATTATGGTTGCACCTCACTTTGACACCATTGATACTGACAAGTCCGGCTCCGGAATGTTTAGTCTGGTCGGGAATGGTGTGCTCGTATACAGCTTTTTGGAAAAACTTCCTTCAATTTCAGATTTTTCCCCCATTCAGAATCAGTGGGGTGTAAAAGTACATACCCATCTCCTGTACTTCTGCGTGACTGACAGACACCGTTTCACATAAAGGGCAGACCCCTTCATCGCTCATTCCTCCAATAGCAACCACAGCCTAGCAGGAAGTGGGAACTATTAAGCTGCACAACCATTCCATATTTGCACTGTTCTAGTTCCTGTAATAATAATAATAATAATAATAATAATAATAAACACATAGTACCTCAACGTGCTGAAAACATAATTGAAGCAAAAACACAACAAAAGCAAAGAATAGAACTGAAAAAATCAAAGAATAAAATGAAATAAAATGACGGTAATTAAAATAAACGACAACAGTATTTGCAAAAAAAGCTCAAAATAATAAAAACAACAAAAAACAAAAGTGTAAAAGTGTTTGATTTTCCTTGTAGTGAAATACTTGTTAATAGTCGTGTACTCGTCTGGTCTGTTCAGTATGTCACATGTCATGCATGTGTGTCCTCACCCAGACTCAAAGAGATTCTGATTCGGGTGTATATAGACAACCGTCCATCATAAAGTGCCAGAAACGTCATAATCAAGTCTCTTCTCCACACGAAGTGAGGCCAGCATGTGATCATTAAGGCATACAGCTAACACATACATACCCTACACATACACATGTTCTATATTTCTCTGTAATGCTGTTAATATCGGGTTTAGCCCCCAAATTCCACATGAGCGCATAATAATTACAGCTATCGATTCTTCCACCAGGCAGCTCAATAACAGCTGGCTAAAGAGATCAAGCAGCATACCGTGTGTTTAAACAACTGGGGGCATTAAAACAGAACTCATGTGACGTTTGCCCTCGTATGTGATCAGATCCAGTATTTTAACTTCTCAGCCTATCGGACATTCGGGAATCTCTGTAAAGTGGAATTCTGCCAACACACACAAATTAAGATGTGCACGGAGTCGTTCAGAGCGGCTTGGTGTGAAACGTTCAGTTTTCAGATTTTCCAGGTTTTCCCATCATCAACATTCCATATAACACTCAGAAGACGTGTAGGTTCACTTGTGGCTTAGATAGCAAATAAAGTGCCTATATTTGTGGACACGGAGAACCCTAGTTCCCATCAACACCACTGTAAAGGCAGTTTCTCTCCAAAAAAAATGCTCTATATGAACATTACTGCTCTACATTATGTTCAATGTAAACAATACTGGTCTACATGAATACTCTATATGAACATTACTGCGCTACATTATGCTCAACGTAAACAATACTGCTCTATGTGAACATTACTGCTATACATGAACAATACTGCTCTACATGAATGCTCTATATGAACATAATGCTCTATATGAACATTACCGCTCTACATTATGTTCAATGTAAACAATACTGGCTTACACGAATGCTCTATATGAATATTAATTCTCTACATTATGTACAATGTAAACATTACCGGTCTACATTATGCTCAGTGTAAATGATACTGCTCTACATGAATGCCCTATATGAACATTACTGCTATATATGAACAATACTGCTCTATGTGAATGCTCTACATGAACAATACGGCTCTACATTATGCCCAATGTAACCAATACTGCTCTGTATGAATGCTCTATATGAAGAATTCTGCTCTACATTAAGAGAATACTGCTCTATATGAATGACCTACATCAACCACTGAAGTATACACAGTCATGTTAACCGGATATCATGTCATCCTTCCACACACCTGCTGCACTACACATGCCCCCCTTCAATCCCACACCCACACACAAAGAGCTGAGTGAAGTTCACTGCAGAGCTAATAATACTTTCAGTGAGGGAGCCGGGTGATGAGTGACAGAGGCCAGAATACGGACACGTTACACACAGAGAGCTGTATTACTGTATCTGTCAGGGGCTCCACTCACACTTGTGTTACTGTAGCTGAGTAACCACATAACTACACATAACGGCCTCATATCTTATGGTGGTGTGTTAGTGTGTGTTGTGCTGGTGTGAGCGTCCCGTGGGCAGCGTCCCGTGGGCAGCGTCCCGTGGGCACTAAAGAAGGACTAGAGGATGACCAACACTGCACTGTGCAGCAGCAGATGAGCCATCTGCAAGGTGGACCAGCAAGGTAGGAGTGTCTAATAGAGTGGACAGTGAGTGGACACACACCAGCTCACACCAGCACAACACACACTAACACACCACCACATAGGGATGACTGACGGCCTGACGTCAACACAGCATACAAAAGGTAATAGTATTTCATGTCATCAATAACACACACACACACACACACACACACCAGTTCACCTGCACAGCCTCCGCTACAAAACACTTGTGTGAATGAAGAGGCCTTCAACATGAAAGACGATTCAGACGCTTTGATATTATGAAACACATTAATTTATTAATATATTCCCTGTTTGCTTTGCTCGTTCGCTCACGCTCTCTCTCTAACACACACACACACACATCAGTCCATCGGTGTATATGACAGTGTGTCAGAAACCACATAACCGAGGCTACGTGAGATTACTGAGCATCTCCTCACACTCTGGGAGAAGTGTCTCAGCAGTGCACGCCAAACCCAAGCTTCGGCCAATAGGAGCCAATTAGAAACACCCACCTTGTGCTCCCTCTAATTGGCCACTTTATTAGAAACACTTACTTTTTACTTCCATTAACTGGCCACTTTATTAGAAACACCCACCTTGTACTTCCATACACTGGCCACTTTATTAGAAACACCCACCTTGTATCTCCACTAACTGGCCACTTTATTAGAAACACCCACCTTATGCTCCCTCTAATTGGCCACTTTATTAGAAACACCCACCTTATGCTCCCTCTAATTGGCCACTTTATTAGAAACACCCACTTTCACAGTAAGCGTGTTTCCTGACTGTGTTTCTGGTCTGTGATGGTGTCCAGATATCCTGAGAGAGTTTAACCCCTCACTGGTCGGCTACTGAATCTGAATCTGCAGGTGTATGGAAGCGTACGGTCATACGGGTCTACCAGCAGTGCCTAAAATCCCAGTCTACAGGGAATTCTCCTCGGAATTGTGCCAGGGAAGGCATCCACCAAATCTGGCCCAACTGCACATCTTTGATGTAAGAGTGTCTGAACATTGATGTGGCTACATCCAGAAACTTGTCCAGTACATGTCCAATCCAGTCACAGCTGTTATTGGTGCTGGTGGAGGTCTTACACACTATAAGGTACAGTTTGGGGGTCACAGGGTCACAGGGGACAACTTCTTCTATTTTTGGCTATTTTATAAATACCCAAGAAGCAAACTTCCGACCCGAGTATGCCTTGCCTGAACAACTGCACGGAAACTTCATGAGAAAACATTCCTGAAGGGACACACGCACACTCTCGTGCAGGCACACACACGGACTGAAGATGAGTCACATGCGGCAGCAGCCTGTCAGTCACCCGGCCGAGAGCTGCCATTAGCGCCCCGGGCTTCCGGTTGCCGTAGCAACGTGGCCCGTCTCCCGGTGAGTCATGATGTCGGCATCTCTGGCACATCTGAGGAAATTAGCACACTTTCACACTACAGGACTCCTCCGCTCCCTCCGTAACACCGGAGTCAGAGACCACGGCTCAGACAGCGGAACCGAGGCTCTGAAACACTGTTTACTATCGCTGAGCGCCGAGACAGCAGGGAGCGTCCTCCGGCTACTACAGTCACACCACCGCCAGCAGCAGGGCCGTCACACACCGCAGGACAGGGATACACAGGCATCGGAAGGTCTAATGAGAGCCAGTACTGAGCTCTACTGCAGTAACAGACATCCTATATTACTGGGAATAGCTCACATACACACACATACACACACTGCATGTCCTCTACAGAGAACAGGATTAAAGACCTAGAACCTAACTCTGTGTTCTGGTTCTGACAAGGTGAATCTCGTTCCTGCAGGTGAACAGTAAACCTGTACTCAGTAAACCCTCTGAATGACGTTCCACTGACCAATAACTGACCCATACATCACCATACTTCCCTCCTCTCCATGTAAACTGGGCGGTGTTAATCTTGGGTAACGCCTCCATCAGCATCCCCCTGACCAATCACAAGGCTGATGTCTCTCTGGCCCCACCCACACAAGACAGAGTCAGAGAAACTGAGCGAGCTAAAGCTAACCAGCATAACCAACAGCTAGCAAGATAGACCTCCTGTCTGTAGCTGCCTGTCACTCCTTCATTCCTTTATCCATCACCAACACTGTTCCTTCATCCCTTCATTCCTCTATCCATCACCAACACTGTTCCTTCATCCCTTCATTCCTCTATCCATCACCAACACTGTTCCTTCATCCCTTCATTCCTTTATCCATCACCAACACTGTTCCTTCATCCCTTCATTGCCTTATCCGCTGTACACACACACTGAAAGCAGCAGCTGGGTGTTTTTACAGGCTGAAATGGACTTGGCTGAACCCCTGTCCGTGACCTTGAGAGCCGTTTGCTGTCAGCGGTGGGCTTGAGCCCGTCCCTTACAGACCCCCACACTGGCTGTGAAAGCGTGATTCACAGTCAGACAGCAGATACATATACAGTTAATTACTGTCTGACAGTGATACCTGGACAGCTGTCCCGGACTCCACCGTATATATCAGAGATATGATACTATACATGACAGTGAAGCTGCGGACTTAAAATAAAGTGTCTATATGTGTGTTGTAGACATGGAGACCCCTGGTTCCCACCACTGTAAAATAGGGCTGCAACAGTTAAACATCTTAATCAAATCAAACTGACAACCGGATTAGTTGTCAAATAATTTACTAGCCGATTAGCTGGTGATATCATTTCCTCCATTTCAATAAAGACTGGTGACTGCACAAAGAACAGAATGCATAGAATGTATAATATGTACAGTACGTATGTATGTATGTATGTATGCACGTATAGTATAGTATGTAGAGTATGTATGTATATATAGTACGTATGTAGAGTATGTATGTATATATAGTATGTATGCATGTATACTATAGTATGTAGAGTATGTATGTATATATAGTATGTATGTAGAGTATGCATGTATATATATATATTATGTATGCATGTATACTATAGTATGTAGAGTATGTATATATAGTATGTATGTATATATAGTATGTATGCATGTATAGTATAGTATGTAGAGTATGTATGTATATATAGTATGTATGCATGTATACTATAGTATGTAGAGTATGTATGTATATAGTATGTATGCATGTATACTATAGTATGTAGAGTATGTATGTATATATAGTAGAATATGTATGTATGTATGTATGTATGTATATGTAGTATGTATGCATGTGTAGTATAGTATGTAGAGTATGTATGTATATATAGTATGTATGTAGAGTATGTATGTATATAGTATGTATGTATGCATGTATAGTATAGTATTGAGTATGTATAGTATGTATGCATGTATAGTATAGAATGTACAGTATGTATGTATGTATGTATGTATAGTATGCATGTATAGTATAGAATGTACAGTATGTATGTATGTATATATAGTATGTATGTAGAGCATGTATAGTATGTATGCATGTGTAGTATAGTATGTAGAGTATGTATGTATGTATATATAGTATGTATGCATGTATACTATAGTATGTAGAGTATGTATGTATATAGTATGTATGCATGTATACTATAGTATGTAGAGTATGTATGTATATATAGTATGTATGTATGTATATGTAGTATGTATGCATGTGTAGTATAGTATGTAGAGTATGTATGTATATATAGTATGTATGTAGAGTATGTATGTATATAGTATGTATGTATGCATCTATAGTATAGTATTGAGTATGTATGTATGTATGTATGTATGTATGTATGTATGTATTATGTGAAAACTGATTCAGCTTTGTTATTGCTACTTTGTACATCATTGGATTTGACACTGGGGTTTTATGGATCTCCTGTATCTACAGGGAAGTTAATTAAAACAGGGAGTTTCTGAATTAGCTATTCCTCTTTATCATCTTCATTGTTAGTCAATTCATAAAACAACCTCGGGTTACATTTAAAAAGCAGACAGCTGCGTACGAGTTATTTGGCAACTGAGCGATTCATAATCCGAATAATCGATGATTTGTTTGAAATAATCGGTAGATTATTCAACTATACAAATGGTTGTTTGTTGCAGCCCTACTGTAAAGAACATCTGAACACCAAACTGTTCTGAATCACGCTGTTTAAATATCTCAAACACTGAATTATGCACAAAAAAAAAAAAAGCTAAATTTTGAACATAAAATAAATTAAAAATCCGTGGAATTCCCCTTCAGGCTTAGCAATGTGGAAAACAAAAAATCAACACTGCAATGTAACCAATACCTAAACAGTCTCTTCGTGCGTTCGGTGACAGGTACTGCAGTGAGATTATGTAATCCAGATTGCACAGAGCTAATCCCCCTCTTCCCCAACAGTGCAAATCAATGCTGTGATGTCCAACACAGCGCGCTCACTCACACACACACACGTGCGTGCGGGCACTCGCTGCCCTGACACACACACACACACAGCCGCGTGTGTTATGTAAGACACTCTCCTGAGTGATTGATCTGTCAGCCGTCCACCACGCTCATGTTCACTCGTCCAGCTGCGGTGCCAGGGGCTTCCCCAAACACACCGAACAGCAGTGTGTAAAGCTCGTTTCCAACCTAATCTCCATCTGCTGGATCTGCAGCACCACACCGTCATCTCAGCACGCATCCCTGAAGAGCAGAAACCCTCTCGACTCTCTTATTCCAGGAACTCCACCGGCAGGTCCGACTCCAGGTGTCGCTTTAAAGCTGAATATGTAGACATTCCGCATGTCCAAGCTGGGCAGCCAACAGACCGTGGACTAATGAAACGATTTAACGTCAGAACAATGTTCCACTTGCTGCCAGTACCGGAACCATCAGAGCATGAGCGAGCAGAACTCCCATATACATAGATCAGACACAACATTAAAACCACCTCCCAGTATCTACACTCTCTGTCCATCTTATCAGCTCCACTGACCATATAGGACACTCTGTAGTTGTACAGTTCCAGACTGTAGTCCATCTGTTTCTCTGTATACTGTATTACCCTGTTCTTCAATGGTCAGGACCCCCACAGGACCACCACAGAGGAGGTATTATGTGGGTGGTGGATCATTCTCAGCACTGCAGTGACACTGACGTGGTGGGGGTGGTGACGACACAGCAGTGCTACTGGAGTGTTTAAACACTGTGTCCACTCACTGTCCACTCTATTAGACACTCCTACCTTGCTGGTCCACCTTGTAGATGTACAGTCAGAGACGATAGCTCCTCTGTTACTGCACAGTGCAGTGTTGGTCATCCTCCAGTCCTTCATCAGTGGTCACAGGACAACGCTGCCCCACAGGACGACGCTGCCCCACAGGACGACGCTACCCCACAGGACGACGCTGCCCCACAGGACGACGCTGCCCCACAGGACGACGCTGGCTGGATAATTTTGGTTGGTGGACGATTCTCAGCCCAGCAGCGTCACTGAGGTGTCCAGCAGCACTGCTGTGTCTGATCCACTCACACCAGCACAACACAGACTAACACACCACCACCACGTCAGTGTCACTGGAGTGCTGAGAATGATCCACCACCCACATAATACCTGGTGGGTCTACCAGGTCTTGTTCCAGGTGGTTCCCATCTTCTCTGCAGCTTTTAACCAGTTTTGGAAACTCCTGGAGTTTCTCCGTCCTGATTCTTCTTATATCCAACCTCCTCAGAAACAACCCCTGAAAGAAAGCATGTGGCTGCTTTGACTGGAAGTTGGTTGAATTAATGACTGGCCACTTTATCCGAAACCCCGCTCTTGTAGCTCAACCCCGCTGGAAAAGTCTCCGATTCTGGCTCGCTTTGTTTGGAACAGTCTGGAATAGGCTATAAACGTCCCGTTTGTACTTCCACTTGAGGTTTGCCATGACCCCTGCCTTACAGCGCACGAAGCAAGTAGTCCAAAAATAAAAGATCCCGGCTGCTCAGGACGAGAGACAGAGGAGAAACAGGGGTCTGCAGAGCGTCAGGCCAGTAAACGGAGTCACAGTGATGAACAAGCAGAAGTGGAACAGCTCCATATCACAGCCAACATCCTCCACGGAGAAGAAGGAGAACAGCTGAGCTGTTATTGTTTATATTAGATCAATAAGTGTAAAAATAAACAAATGATAAAAGCACACAAACAAACAAACAAACAAACAAACCACTCAAACATACCTCTCTATATGAGTTATAGTACAGTCCCAGCAAATATGGTGAATATGGTGCAAATTAAAATTCACAGAATTTAGCAGCTCAATAGACATTAGCAGGGGTGGGGTGGACCAGTGGGGTGTACATGACAATGGCTGTATTCGAAATGTCATAAAATTAAAGATCTGTAGTGTACTGGAGATCCCTGGATGGTGTTCTACTCCAGTCAGAGGTTCTAGTGTACAGGGGGAGCTATCTTCATGGTGTACTGGAGATACCCGGATGGTGTTCTACGCCAGTCAGAGGTTCTAGTGTACAGGGGGAGCTATCTTCATGGTGTACTGGAGATACCCGGATGGTGTTCTACTCCAGTCAGATGTTCTAGTGTACAGGGGGAGCTAGCTTTACGGTGTACTGGAGATACCCGGATGGTGTTCTACTCCAGTCAGAGGTTCTAGTATACAGGTGGAGCTATCTTCACATTGTACTGGAGATCCCCGGATGGTGTTCTACTCCAGTCAGAGGTTCTAGTATACAGGTGGAGCTATCTTCATGGTGTACTGTATCCCATCATGCACCGCGGCCTCACCAGCTCTCAGCCTGCTTCAGCCAGAGAAAATGGCGGCGGGTAACACTGGGAAGCTAAACGCAGCCAACTCCGAGTGTAAATGTGGGTGTAGTGATTGTAGTGGGGTGTGTGTTCATCAGAATGAGCCTCAGAAAGTTAAAATATACAGGTCTGAAGATTAATAAAAGATGAACTCGCTTTAGAGGATCAGTTTTAGAGTGAAATAGCCGAGGGGAGCTAACAGCTAGGCTAACCGTATTTCAGGTGAACTGAGCAGCGTTAGCAGCAGCTAGCTCTAAACAGTGGATACAGTAATAACAGCTCTGAGGTAAATGTGAGGTAACTGGTCATGTGACTGTATTAGTATACTACACTGTAGGTCAGAACTTGTTACTGTACTGTATACTACACACAGGGGGCGTATACAGTGTGCAGTACATACTACTGTAGTATACAGTGTGTGGTATAGTAGTGGGACATTTCAAATACAGCCCATGACAACATCATCAATGACAGCGGCAACACTGATGACGACAACAACAACAACAACAATCGTGGGCATACATGCTAGATCTCTGGAGAATTGCCTTTGATCAGAAGTGAGTATTTGAAGCTTCGCTTCTTAAGCCGTGATGTAGCGACTTTCACATCTAGGTCGTAGCCTCTACTGCACTGACTCTCGTTACTGGAATAGATCAAATAAGAGTCTAATAAACTACTCAGTTGTCGTTCTAGCTCTTTCCTCATGATGAGAAAGAGAGAGGAGAGTCTGCAGGCGATAAGCTGAGGTACAGTTCTTACACCAATGAAGAAAAACAAGTTTGCTGCCACAGGGCTCTATTGTTAGCTAGCTAACCTAGCTAACGTTAGCACCTTCTGGCAAAGCCAAACTGCCCCTTTGCAGATACTCGATATAGTCTGTGGGGTTTTCCGGGTGTTTCTTGCCATGAAGCCACGTCTTTGTGTTTCAGTTATCAGGCTGGTCAGTCAGAAAAGGGCTGATGCAGATAGCTAGCCTGCTATCTAGCTAAAGCAGAGCTAAGGCTAGCTATATTAGCTTTAGCTGGACAGCACATAAAACAGCTAACAACCGGAACATAGAGATGTGGGTTCATATCAAGAAGCACCCTATAAACCCCACAGTCTAGTCAAGGGTCTCCACAAAGGGCCAGTTTGGCGTTTGCCAGTGGGAGCTAACGTTAGCCTGTTGTTCTTCTCAGCACAGAGGAAGAGCTAGAATGACAACCAAGCAGTTTTCTGGACTCGATTTAAACAACAGTAAACATGTTAGTTGATTAGTTGTTGATGTCATCAAGCATAATGCTTACTCGAGAGCACCACAGCAGCCTCTAGAACAAAACCCTCAGAACAGAGTTTCACGTTCAACACAGATAAAGATGGTGTCAGTTGTACTACTCGTAAAGCCCACTGTGGCTGGGACGGGAGCACATCCTCTGTGTCGGCTTGCTGGATGAAGAAGATTCATCTCGGTAAGTTGTGCTAGCGCTAGTTAGCTTTTGGTAACATTAAGAGTCATCCTACTTCACGTTATGAGCTGTAACGTGTTCTACAAAATAAGGGGGTTCTCTGAATTGGTAATGGAGCTGGAACGGAGAAGCAAGAACCGTGATTCACAACGAACCTGTTCACATCACAAACAACGTTGACAACTTTAACTACTGCACTGTTGTCTTAATGGCGAGGCCACATGTGTGTTCAGTGAATTCTTGAATAAGGTATTTATCTTTATTGTATTTATTGTCTTTATTTTTAGTCAGCCAATCCATAAAACAACCTCAAGCTAAATTCAAAAGTTATACAGAGTTATTCAGTAATCAAGCATAACCCAAACCATCGATTATTCGGTTCAATAATTGACAGATTATTTGACTATCAAAATAGTAATTTGTTGCAGCCCAAAGAGATACATACAGAATTTGGTAATTGATTGATTCATAATCCGATTATTATTATTATCTGATTATTCGGTTTAATAATTGATAGATTATTCGAGTATCAAGAATATAAATTTGTTGCAGCTCCAAGAGATCTATATAGTATCTGGTAACTGAGCAATCCATAATCCGAATAACTGATTATTCGGTTCAATAAACCAGTCGATTATTCGACTATCAAAATGGTAATTTGTTGCAGCACTAAGAGATATATACAGTATTTGGTAATTGTGTGACTCATAATCTGAATAATCGATTATTCAGTTCAATAATCAATAGATTATTCAACTATCAAAATAACAATTTGTTGCAGCCCAAAGATATACACACACTATTTGGTAACTGAGTTATTCATAATCCGAATAACAGATTATTCGGTTCAATAATTGATTGATTATTGGACGATCAAAAACAGCAATTTGTTGCAGCTCCAAGAGGTATATACAGTATGTTGTAATCAAGCAATTGATAATCTGAATAATCGATTATTCGGTTCGATAATCAATAGATTATTCAACTATCAAATAGTCATTTGCTGCAGCCCTAAGAGATATATACAGTATTTGGTTAGACTCGTAATCTGAATAATCGATTATTCGGTTCAATGATCGACATATTATTTGACTATCAAAATGGTCACTTGTTGCAGCACTAAGAGATATATACAGCATTTGGTAATCGAGCGAGCCATAATCCAAATAATCGGTTATTCAGTTCAATAATCAATACATTATTCGACTACCAAAATAGCCATTTGTTGCAGCCCTGAGTGGTTAGTGCAAGTTTCTATATTTGTCTGCTCCAAGGTCTCATACTTTCCACATCACTTAGGCTTTTATAAACCCTTCAGTCGTAATAGAGCCACATGAGAGACATGTGCATGCAGGCGGCCAGCTACTCATTGAAAATTCTCTGATCTGACTTTAATCAATTATTCCTTTGGCATTATTAATTAATCAGAACCGTCCTGATTTGGCATCTCAACATTATACACAGAGAAGCTGAGATCAATCAAAAACGCCCCCATGTTACCCCTTTGCCCCGACTCTAAGAGCAGGCCTGATTAATCTATCAAAGACCAAACAGGCCTAATGTCCTGCATAGCGGTCAAGAGGTCATCCGGTTCAACCAGATTCCACCGCACTGCTATCCCACTCCTCACTGCTAGGGGCTATCTGACAACCCCCCACTCAGCCAAACCCACTTTAGAGCCCATAATGCACTGTGGCCTACAGGCACGGAGGCCATTACTGCCACCACAACCCCGGCCGGCAGCTGTCCATTACAGCCACGTCCAGTTCTGTCACTGAAGCGGCTGGGGGCTAAACCCTCATGAGGCCGAGACTGGTTTCTTATTTAAGCCATAACAGGCGGCAGAACGTAGGTGCACATTTAAGGTGGAATGGAAAATTCAACTTCGGCCTCCATCAAGGCGTCAGGACTTTGTTTCCCGTATAAACGACTTTTACTCACAGTAAGGCATCAGTGACAGCTCTACCAGCTTCAAGATAACTCAAATCATCACTGGCCGGCAAAGCCCACATGAATTCAAGGCAAAGTTCATGTATTGGGAGATTGCGCAGCACCGATATTCCAGGAACTGTAATGTCACAAGGCAAACAAGTGGAACAACAAGACGAAACAGTGGGGCAGATATTTGAGTGACCGGTGGGAGCCTAAACCTTCGGACAGACCAGGGTTGGCTGTGTGTACCTCTCGGAAAACAACACCCTCAACACAAGAACCTTGAGGTGTTGAAAGGTCCCATAGAACCATTTCTTCAGTATTTAAACTGTTCTCTGATGTTCTACATATAGGAGGTATGTGGTTCTACACTGTGGCCATTTCCACCTTATGATCTGGTCCTAGAATGAAATGAGCCGTTTCCTTTTTTTGGTGAGCTCCTTATGAATAATCTGATGAGCTCTGCTCTGATTGGCTGGTTTACAGCGAAACCCCACCCCCAACGATCACACAGAAGCAACATGTAGAAATAGACTACATAAAATGAGTCTCTGTGTAAATAAGCTCCGCCCTCATACTATTTAGTTAGCTTGCTAGTTAGCTTGCTAGTAGCTAACGTTACATGTGCTAGCTACTGGCTTTCCATCTGGACATCAACACACAGTAGATTAAAGTTGTTCCTCACTATGGAACTCTCAGTTTAAGATGATCTGCTTCAACCGGCAAACACGGATACAATCACACAGCATGGCTGCTACTTACAGGCTGCTGTTGGGGTTGTGATGCTAATAAAGGTGGAGCTGCTCCTCTCTTCAGTCTCTTCAGGGTCAAACGCTGAGCGGAGCTGCTCCATATTGTCCAGAGAGGTTTGGGAAACTGTCCGTAGTGAAATGTGCAGACTGCAGGATTAAAAGTTGTTCCGGGATCCTGCTAAAGATGTGGGAGCTGAAGATCCTGTTCTCCAGCTTGTGTTATTAGTTTTCCATTCCACCTTAAAAGGAGCTGCAGGACATTCTGGCGCCTGTACAAGCTGTAGCATTTAAGGTGGAACGGAACGTTGGATTAAGAAGATGGTGAACAGGAAGCAGCTTCAGGCTGGTTTAAAGTTGAACATCAACCATGTACCGCTGACAGTCGGCATCCTTGGGAAGGGTATGAGAGGTGCCGACATTCCCTTCACAGCCTGGAACGCTGGAGTTCTCCACATAGTTCATTTTGTTTCTGTAGCTCCGTTGTGGTTGTATGTAAATGTTGGGGGTGTGAATATTAATTAGTCTGTTTCGTAACAGTTTAGGATTTTGGAAACGGCCCGTTTTCCCGTCCTCTTTTGGAAATGCAGGATTTGTGTTTGAAGGAGGAACAACAGTGTTTGAGGGTCACGGTATGTCGGTTCTATGTACCAAACTCTTATTACACCGTCACAGTGTACAGGCACCCTTTAAACCAAAACTAGGCCCATCTATTCAGGAGACATCCTGCTTTATGAAACATCCTGCAGTAGCATCCTAGAAGATCTAATTTAGGCCAAGAAAATAAACAAGGAAAGAAAATACCGTCCCAAAGCATCAAAGCTGTGCTAGCCGTGGTTAGCATGGTTAGTTCAGGCCCAAAGACATTCAACGTACATCCATACATAGCCAATGGTGTCCAGTTTTCCCAGTTATGGCTTCGGGAAGATGACATTTTTGGATTTGTTGTGGCACAGCTAGGCCAGATCCATATCTAGCCATGGTTTAAAGCTCTATTTCAGACCCAAGGAGGTTAAAAAAACAGACATCAGGTCCAAAAACACTGAATCACAATGAACTAGCCAAAATTAGCCCATGCCTAATGAAGCTGAACAAACAAAAAGGTCTAAAACCCAATTAACTGAACTCATGGTGGTGCCAAAAAACAGTATACACAGCAGAACAGAGGTCCAAATAAGACAAGCAAGATAGAACAACCAAAACATGGTGCAGGTAGAGAAGCTGAAGAAACCGAGATGCTAAACTCTGAGACTCTGAGAGCAGGCATGACTACTCAAACAAAGTGAACAACATGTGAATGATTCAAGTTTCACACTCGGCCGCACATGTGACGTAAGCAAGGACGGGTCTTATCTCTGTACCTGACTGACCCAACAGCCACGACTACAGACATCCAGCGAGCAGTGATGTCCTCCAGGAGTCACGACTGCACCACGCAGGACTACATGCACACAGACCGTTACCACGACTGTCCTTAACACCACGTCACCGTCACCAAAGACTGCAATGGTGTCGTGCCAGACTGTCATGGAGGGACTCAGAATGGCAGCGGGTCATCTTCAGTGACGAGTCCCGCTTTTGTCTCAGTGGAGACGACCAACAAATCCGTGTGTGGAGGCACCGTGGTCAGCACCAAGATGAACGGTTTGTTGTCACGCGTCACACGTCCAGAAGGCCTGGTGTCACTCCACCTCCACCCCTACCGCACCATCTGCAGGAACTGTGTGAGGATATTCAAGCTGCATGGGATGGATTATCACAGGACACCATTAGGAACCTCTACAGCTCCATGCCGAGACGTCTGGCGTGTTGGGTTAGCAAACACGGCGGACCGACGCCATACTGAGAGACACTACTTCTGTATGTGTAGCTCAATAAATTTTGATCATATCAGTCTAAATTGATCATCAGTTATTGATCCTGGTAACCTTTATCTTGCTTCCCAACAGCCCTGCAAAGATTAAGGTGGGCTAGATGTTGTAACCTTAGTAGGTCCAGGCCTGAACAAGAAGAAGAAGAAGCCAAACAAGTTCCCTTACGCTACACCAGACTGGCCAAGCAAAACCAAAACAAGCCTGAAACACTGTATCCCGGGGTCAAAGGTCATCCACTTAATCCTGATTACACTCCATGTCTTACCACTACAGGCCACCAAACCATGCCAGCTTCTGTTTACACGTTCTGAAGAAGTTCCCTGGAAGTTCTCTGGAGGTTCTTTCTATCTAAACAAGATATGAGCAGCTACAGAACCCGAAGGTTTTATTCCCGTTCAAGAACCGGGTCTCCAAACCAAGAACCACCAAGACTATGGTTCTACTGAGGTTAAGCAAGGTCCATAAGTGGCGGTGCAGTATCTTATCCGATCCCCTTACTTACCTCTGAGCTGAGGCAGGGCTGAAAGTTCTCCGGGGCTCAGGCTTCCTCCCTGTGCCCTGAACTGGGCCGATCCCTGGGCCTTCCTCTGCTTCTGAGCCTTTCTCATGGACTTCCTAGTGAAGCCGTCCACCTTCTCAGTGGCTGAGATCCCAGAAGACATCTTGACACACAGGTATGAGTGAACAGCAGCAGCTGGGTCGTCTTAAAAAGCCTGTCTACCAACGTGGTAGTGGAGGAGGAGGAGGAGGGGAGCCTACTTTGTCCAAGAAGTTGAAGAAAGAGGAGAAGAAGAAGAAGAAGTGGAGGTGGTGTCAGAGGACCATGGACATGGCTGGAGAGTCCGCCACCAAACCTAAGACCTAAACAAATACCCAGCTAATGGCGTCTACAGCTTTAAGTTGTGGCCATGATGGGCTCCTGCTCTGCTCTCCAGGCTCATCCACAGGTTGTCAGCGCAAAGGATCAAAGGCTTCCCCATTGAAAAGCCTCCAAGGCGCCCCGGCGTCCTCCACGGTGGAGCATGGCTCAGGCTGCCTCTCGTCCAGACAGGGTTATTATTAGTAGTACTATTTTGCATACGTGTTGATGCAACTCCCGATCACTCCGCGGCTTATCTCCGACTCTAAATCCGAGCCCGGCCGAATACGAGCAGCGGGAAGACTGACGAGCCCTCCAGGCTGAGCAGTAAGTTTGCGGTCCTGCCGCCGGAGCAGCGCTGAAGTCTGACCTTTATGGTGAATGTGCTGCTCAGTGTGGAGTGAATGACAGAAGCAGAAGCTCCGCCCACCGCGCCGGCTACAGGCTGAGCGCTGTGACGGACGTCCAATCGGCGCGTAGGATCGACTCACGCTGACGCCAATCAGAGGCGCGCTAGGGCGAGTGCTTCAAGCTGCACGGCCAATCAGAGGCGTCAGATTTACATAAACTGCTTTACATGAAGTTCTGAGGGGGAAAAGCAATTTAAAAAGGGGAAGTCCACCCAAAATTCTACTGAATTCGGTAAACAGAGTGATTTAGAGAGTGTCCTTTACAGTGGTGGTGATGAAAACCAGGGATCACCATGATTAAACACCTAAGAGCACTGTATAAGTAAATATGATAAATAAATATATATATATATATATATATATATATATACTCATCATCAGAAGAAGAGCTCCGCCCAGAAGGAATCCACAGACAGGAATGAAACTTGGTGTGTAGGTTTGACATTGTGAGACATGCAAATGATTCAAGATTCACTGTCGGCTGCACATATGACGTAAGCAAGGACGGGTCTTATCTCTGTACCTGACTGACCCAACACACACGATAGCAGACATCCAGTGAGCAGTGATGTCCTCCATGAGTCATCCTGTTAGTGCAGCACCATCGGCAGACGGCTGCACCACGCAGGACTACATGCACACAGACCGTTACCACGACTGTCCTTAACACCACGTCACCGTCACCAAAGACTGCAATGGTGTCGTGCCAGACTGTCATGGAGTGAGTCAGAACGGCAGCGGGTCATCTTCAGTGACGAGTCCCGCTTTTGTCTTGGTGGAGACGACCAACGAATCCGGGTGTGGAGGCACCGTGGTCAGCGCCAAGATGAACGGGTTGTTGTCACACGTCCAGAAGGCCTGGTGTCACTCCACCTCCACCCCTACCGCACCATCTGCAGGAACTGTATGAGGATATTCAAGCTGCATGGGATGGATTATCACAGGACACCATTAGGAACCTCTACAGCTCCATGCCGAGACGTCTGGCGTGTTGGGTTAGCAAACACGGCGGCCTGACACCATACTGAGAGACAGACTTCTGTATGTGTAGCTCAGTAAATATTGATCATATCAGTCTAAATTTATCATCAGTTATTGATCCTGGTAAGCTTTATCTTCCTTCCCAACAGACCTGCAATAGCACACCTCCTTCTTCTGTGTGCAGCTGTTCTTTTGAGGATGAGTGTAAATGACTTAAAGGTGAACTCCACCAACTATCAAAAATTCAGTGTGTGAGGTGTAAACAGAGTGATTGAGAGTGGGTTTGGTGTGAGATGGTTCAGATGTTCTTTACAGTGGTGGTGATGGGAACCAGCGGTCTTCATGTCTACAGCGCACATATAGACACTTCATTGACTTTATCTAAACCAGCAGGAGCAAAATATTGAGCAGTAGCCGCTTTAAAAGTGTTGCATGTGTTATAAAACTCACAATTTCTGCGTTATTAAAGGGTTGAGATGTAAACAAGATCATTCAGTGTTAAGCGTTTAATGAGGCAGACGTGGTGGAGTTGCCCTTTAAAGCGGCTTGACTGTTTGAGCCCCCAGGGATTCCTCACTGCAGTCTTGTTGTTTTCTTTGACATGTTGTTTTCTTGACTCTAACACATCTAAAACAATGCATCATCACATTTTCCAGGCCCGCATGAGCCGTGTGCCGGAGCAGGAACCACAGAGAAGACTCCTGGGTATGGGAGCCGCAGAATTCCGAGGTAAACTGACACCAATAAGTGATCAAGGAAAAGTTCTTACGGTAAAATGCCAGGTGTGTTAGTGCCTCTCTAACAAGGTCACACTAACCAGGAGTGTTGTGCCTTTTATGACTCCTCGTCAGCTCCACTCACCTCCTACTGACCTGTGTTTTGCTTCCCCACAGAAGGCCCAGAGGGAGAAAGTGCTTAAGTCAGGCCACTGCAGGACCAGTTTAACTCGTCTGTCCACACTGGAATTTAACCGAACCAGAACTACTCAGGTGCGGCGATGTCTGTACATGTTGGGTTACGTATGGAGATAATGAGTATTAACGTGTATTATATGTTGATTATAGAGCTTTAACATCACTATAATTAGCTCTAATCAGCTGCAGACAGACCATAGTGTTCTGAAAGGTGCTGCGTATGTGGGTTATGTCTGTTGAGTGGTTGAGATGTAGAGTGATTGAGAGTGGGTTTGATCTGAGGTGGTTCAGGTGTTTGGGTGTTCTTCACACATATAGACACTTTATTGACTATCTAAACCACCAGTGAACCTACACGTGTCTTCTGAGCGTTATATGGAATGTTGATGATGGGAAAATCTGGAAAACCTAAATAATTAATAATAATATGTTTTTTGGGGGACTATTTTTTTTGCCTCACAGCGCCCTGCAGCATGTATCCCTCCACCATGAATGGAGTTTAAGGCTGAAATCTTCTCCAAACCGTCATAAACAGCGTCTCAGACATCAGGCAGCGTATTCAGAACCACCTCATGTAGCAACTTTCTGTGAGGGAGCTTTTAGAGGGGGACGTCTGGTTACCTTTACCACCACTGTGAACAGTTCTGACTCAGTAGCTGTGTTTGTACAGAACTGAGCGTTTCACACCAAACCCACTCTGAGTCACTCTGTTTACATCCTAACTGTTTAATTAGGTAGTTGTTGTTGACTTTTGGTATGTTGGTGGAGATCCCCTTTAAGATGTCCTTAGTGATCATCCCTCAGCTGTAATCCAACAGCGGAATATAGGCTGTATTCAAAATGGCATACTACATACTACTCATGTACTAAATCTACCTAAGAGTAGTATGTAGTATACGACCAAACTGAAGATCTGTAGAGTACTGGAGATACCCGGATGGTGTTCTACTTCAGTCAGAGGTTCTAGTGTACAGGGGGAGCTATCTTCATGGTGTACTGGAGATACCCGGATGGTGTTCTACTCCAGTCAGATGTTCTAGTGTACAGGGGGAGCTATCTTCATGGTGTACTGGAGATACCCGGATGGTGTTCTACTCCAGTCAGATGTTCTAGTGTACAGGGGGAGCTATCTTCATGGTGTACTGTATCCCATCATGCACTGTGGCCTCACCAGCTCTCAGCCTGCTTCAGCCAAAGAAAATGGCGGTGGGTAACACTGGGGAGCTAAACGCAGCCAACTCCGAGTGTAACTGTGGGTGTAGTGATTGTAGTGGGGTGTGTGTTCATCGGAATGAGCCTCAGAAAGTTAAAATATTCAGGTCTGAAGATTAATAAAAGATGAACTCGCTTTAGAGGATCAGTTTTAGAGTGAAATAGCCGAGGGGAGCTAACAGCTAGGCTAACCGTATTTCAGGTGAACTGAGCAGCGTTAGCAGCAGCTAGCTCTAAACAGTGGATACAGTAATAACAGCTCTGAGGTAAATGTGGGGTAACTGGTCATGTGACTGTATTAGTATACTACACTGTAGGTCAGAACTTGTTGCTGGACTGTATACTACACACAGGGGGCGTATACAGTGTGCAGTACATACTACTTTAGTCTGCAGTGTGCGGTATTGTAGTGTACCATTTCAAATAAAACCAGTGTTTTCTTTAGGGACTGGTTTTTTTTTTGGCCTCACAGCGCCCTGCACCATGTATCCCTCCACCATGAATGGAGTTTAAGGCTGAAATCTCCTTCAAACTATCATAAACAGCGTCTCAGACATCAGGCGGCGTATTCAGAACCATCTCCTGTGGTAACTTTCTGTGAGGGAGCTTTTAGAGGGGCACGTCTGGTTCCATTCACCACCACTGTGAACGACTTTGTTTACGTCCTAAATGTGTTAATAATGCAGGAATTTTTTGATTCTTGATAAGTTGGTGGAGTTCCCCTTTAAGATGTAATCCAACAGCAGCTTGATGTCTGCAAACTCCATTTCCATCACACTCTGCAGCTGTTACCTGCCTCAAGACTTCTGATGAAATATGATGAAATCTGGTTAATATTAAATTAATCCCCTTATACATTTACCTGCCACCAGTGACGGAGAGTCGACTCTAATAGACTCCAATCGACTCCAGCATGTCTGACAGTTGAGTCAACTCGTTGACTCAGTGGTCTCTTATGATTTTTTCATTTTACCAGCTTGCCACTCCACCTTAAATGGTGCCACAGTTGTACTCTGACACCGACACACCAATACAGTAACTGCTGCCTCACTTAAGGTGGACTGTATGAGTCAAATAAGGCGCCGACTTCAGGCTCCTAAAGAGAGGAGCTGAAAACGAAATTGAAAATTAGGTCACACTAAGTAATATTAAATGTTGACTAACATGAAGTAATACATTAACAATCCTTAATTAATCCTAAGTAAATATAAGTTATTACGTTTACTGAACATTAGATAACCAATACTCACTCCCATCAGCCATAACATCACATCAGCTCCACTGACCATATAGGACACTCTGTAGTTGTACAGGTCCAGACTGTAGTCCATCTGTTTCTCTGTATACTGTATTACCCTGTTCTTCAATGGTCAGGACCCCCACAGGACCACCACAGAGCAGGTATGATGTGGGTGGTGGATCATTCTCAGCACTGCAGTGACACTGACGTGCTGGTGTGAGTTGATCAGACAGCAGTGCTACAACTACAGAGTGTCCTATATGGTCAGTGGAGCTGATAAAGTGGACACTCAGTGTAGATACAAGGTGGTTTTAAATGTTGAGTGATCGGTGTATGTGTAAAGATTTACCAAAAACTGAAATAAACTGAATTTTAATCGAGTCGCTCAAAAGTGGAGAAAGCGTATTCAATGTCAATTGATCTCCGCTGTATCCCTTATCCCCGGCTTGGGGGCTCTCTTGGTTAAAATAAAGTGGGGGGTCGAGTCCAGCAGCATGAGTCAAGAACCACAGACGACTCGAGGCATGCGTCATGTCCAGGAACCTCAACGAAGGGGACATGTTTTCAGACTTGTCTTCATTTAATTGATCACCAGCCAGGAATACAAACAGGGCAGTGTTATGTGTATACAGCTACCAGCACACAGTTCTGTTAAACGTTAGTGTGAACACACAGAGAACCACATCAAACATATGTAAAATGTACAGTTATATAATTCAGATATATTTTTATCTGTCAATTTACATAAAAATCCCCCCATTTAAAAAAACGAAGAGGGTAAAATATACAATATAAACATGTTCCTCTTAAAAACTCACTTTTAAAACAAACTACATTTTAGTCCCGCTCCCTGACGCTCCTCCAGGAGCACCGGGACCACGGCAGGTCCAAATTAAAGTCTTTGGTCAGATCTGAAGCCTGGACCTTTAAAATAAAAACCCTCTGAGGGTCATTTCTGGGGCGTTTTCTGAAAGTATGACGATATCTTCTTCATAGAGCGCGGTGAGGAAGTCTTCTGAGCTTGTGGGGAGGAGATCCTCCTCACAGAGTGTGGAGAACTCAACGTCTGAAAGTGAGAAGAGATACACGAGTCAACGAATCTGCCCATGTTAGATGTTAGGTGAACTGTATTGGTGGAAAGGGTTTTATAAATGACCTGGATGTTGTTACTGTTTAACCTGTGGTGATCTGTGCGAGGGGGATGACAATATAGTGAAAATATGGAGTATTGTGATACTGAATCAATTCTCAGAAACACAGTATTGATTTTTAACCAGCATTGTGGCAGGCAGTGGATCAATACGTGTTGTGTTTAAACCTATGACCACTAGAGGGCAGTGTGGTAATACACTCATCATAAAAACAATAGCTGCATCCAGGAAGAATCAGCCCACAGGAATTAATCGTGGTGGGTAGGTTTGACATGGTGAGACATCCTGATGATTCAAGTTTCACGCTCGACTGCGCATGTGATGTAAGCAAGGACTGGCCTTATCGCTGTATCTGACTGACACAACAGCCACGACTGCGGACATTCAGCGAGCAGTGATGCCTCCCTGAGTCATCCTGTTAGTGCAGCACCATTGACAGATGGAAATTAACCTGTTTACACAGAAATTATATCTGTCTTAAGGTGTTGGGTACTACCACCTCGTCAGCACAAATTAATCTAGCCCTTACAAATGGACTGTCCCAAATTCAGCATCATGGCTACGTAGCTGACTGTGCAGCCCTAGCAAACATGAGGGGGGTGGGTATATTGAGACCAACCAATAGTATGAACGGCCATAATGGTCCCAAATGCCTTAAGACTTATTAGCGTGTTCATACAGACACCAAACTAGATGTTAAGAACCAAATGGCGCTTCATAGACGACTGTGCTTAACACCACGTCACCGTCACCAAAGACTGCAATGGTGTCGTGCCAGACTGTCATGGAGTGACTCAGAATGGCAGCGGGTCATCTTCAGTGACGAGTCCCGCTTTTGTCTTGGTGGAGACGATCAACGAATTCGTGTGTGGAGGCACCGTGGTCAGCACCAAGATGGACGGTTTGTTGTCACACGTCCAGAAGGCCTGGTGTCACTCCACCTCCACCCCTACCGCACCATCTGCAGGAACCGTGTGGGGATATTCAAGCTGCATGGGATGGATTATCACAGGACACCATTAGGAACCTCTACAGCTCCATGCCGAGACGTCTGGCGTGTTGGGTTAGCAAACACGGCGGCCCGACGCCATACTGAGAGACAGACTTCTGTATGTGTAGCTCAATAAATATTGATCATATCAGTCTAAATTTATCATCAGTTATTGATCCTGGTAACCTTTATCTTCCTTCCCAACAGACCTGCAATCCCACACCTCCTTTTGGGTGCAGCTGTTCTTCTGATGATGAGTGTATATGCAGCCATTCCACTCTTCACCTCGGTACTGAGTACAGATACTGCACACCTTGCACCTTATATTGGTGTAATGATAAAGTTGAACTGAACTGTATATAAAGCACTTACAGATACGGACTGCGTCCTGGATTCGTGTCTCTTGCCCCCGTTTGGGCTTCTGGGTAAAGCCGCTCCTTTCTGAGACTGTTTCAGTCTGCGGCTCATCGCGGAGAGCCAGTCCGGTTTGAACGGGGGGCTGTTCTCTTTGTCTGCTTGGACAGACGATGTGAGTGGCTCTTCTTTCAGCTCCGAACTAGCAGATTTGTCGTCCTCCTCCTTCTCTGCCTCTGAGTGATGGAAAGGTC
>CM067481.1:35932737-35948938 GCA_034552555.1 Semaprochilodus insignis | reverse complement strand
CTCTGTGGTGGTCCTGTGGGGGTCCTGACCATTGAAGAACAGGGTAACAAAGTGCACGTATATGGTCAGTGGAAATATGGTCAGTATATGGTCAGTGGAAACTGTTATTGTAGATACAAGGAGGTGGTCCTAATGAAGTGGCTGGTGGGTGTATGTCCCTGGTTGTGAATATGAGTCGTAGTTTAAGCAGGTTTCAGTCAGAGATGGTTCAGATGATCTTTACCGTGGTGGTGATGGGAACCAGGGATCAGAACCACAAGTGAACCTACACCTGGGTTTCATATGGGATGGATGGATACTGCTTTGCTATACAGGTACTGTCAATGCCCCATTGCACCACTAAGCACAGGCCTGCGAGAGGCCTTTTAGAAGTGGACGTCTGGTTCCCATCAGCACCACTGTTCTAGAGAATGGCTAAACGGACCGGCCTCCTATTTAAGAGTGTTAGGCTTTCACTTGTTAGTGTGTGTGTGTGTGGATAGTGTGGAGAAGCAAACAGTGACCAGTGAAGATTATTTAACCCCTCATCAGCTTACTGCCCCTCTGCCACATGACCCGCAAGCCCACACATGCTTATTAATCCCTTTTTCGCTGTACGTGACCTCTTCGCCCGGGCCCACCTGCGTCACGGCTTGTCTCTCTGAGGCTGGCTCTGGACGAATAGGCTTACAGAGCATCTCTATAGCAACGGCGAGCCAGCCGCCACTTCAGCAGGGCGAGCGAGGGAGGGAGGGAGGGAGGGAATGTGAATTAGCTGTTCTCCCTTAAGATACGCGCTACAGGTTCTAAAGCCTCTGGGCCTCCGAAGGGAGGGAGGGAGAGAGGGAGGGACGGAGGGGGGAGGGAGTCCGGAAAAAGAGAGAGAGATAGAGAAAGACAGAGGGAGGGAGAAATGAACAGAAGGAAAGAAGAGGAGAGAGGAGTATGCAATGCAAACAAGGATAGAAGCTGAAAACACAGGAGCAAAGCGAGATATCCGTAATCCCGGGATTTGTTATTTCGGAATACCAGGCCTACTGGGAGGAGAAGGGAGTTAACAGGTAGGTTGTGGGTTTATACATACTTGAGCTACTGAGTCTGTACTGCACTTTGCTGGTTTGTGTAGATAATGAGCACATGTCCAGCAGGACAGAGGCCTTGATGATGACGGGCCTCGGGATGACTGGGCTTTAAATGGGATAACTCATAAATGCCGGTTGGTGCACTTAATGACTATCCACACTCGGAACTTTCCAAATCTCTTAATTCCCGCTTTGTTGGCGCAATACAGTATCCTCTCCCTGCATCCGAAGGGAGGTTCTACCTCTCCTTGGGTCTCTTCCTGGGTTCAAATCCACTTACTTTTATTCCAGATTACTTATTGAAATCATGAAACCATGACTGCACATCATGTCGCTCGCCGTCTAGCCGAGTGTGTGGTGGGAAAACGGATAAAGTGTTGTTTATCTTCCTGAATACTGTGTAGTAATGAGTTTTAGCTGGTCCTGATTCCAACATACCATGTTTTTAGAGCCACTAAATGCTCTAATAGCTAAATGGGTTGAGGTGCGTCAGCACATATTCTAGCTGACTAAGGTTAGCAGTTAGAAGTGTCGTGCCCTCGGGGAGCCGAACCCAAACACACATACAGCATCAAACCTCAAAAGGGACTCTGCAAATTGGTTGGCCAGGAGGAATTACTGTGCATTAATATTCATTTTCATTTAGTTAAATTAGACTATTGGATCCAACATTAATTTGGGTTTACCTAGTACAGAAAGTGCACAACTAGAACTTTACTATTATTATTATTATTATTATTATTATTATTATCAGTGGCAGTAGTAATAATATGGCACAAACAATAATTCTGATTTAATTAAGGTTTTTTCAGCGTCTTTAGATTACAGGTCAGCCGATGTGTATTGTATGTATTGGCCGATACTGATTATCAGTAGACCAGGACACTGATAACTAATACACACTACCAGTCTAAAGTTCAGACACGGCTCCTCATAGCAGGTTCTCCTTCTGTTGATCTTAAAGCTTCACTGTAGAATAAAAGTGAAGACATCAAACTATAAAATAGCCCTCGTGGAATTGTACAGTCCACCTTAAAAACTCCTTAAATGGACCTTTACAGGAGGATGAACCAGCTTTCTTAACCTGCAGTGGAGCTGATAGAACAAGGTTTATTTCTAAGCAGGTTTGGAGCAATTCTATTGGTCGGTCCATCATGAATATTCACTAAGCTGAAAGGAGAACTAGAGCTTTTACACTGTGCAGAAAAAGAGATCAAAGTTTTACACCACTAAATATATATTAGAGGTGGAGATATGGAGAAATATCATACTGTGGTACATCAAGAGGGTATGTGGGGTATCAGGGTATGTACTGGTTCAGACTCTCATCAGTTGGAGCTGTTAAGTGTACGACTGTAGAGTCTTTAAGATCACCAACTACATCCATTTAGAGGGGTGTACCTAAACTTTTGACTGGTAGTGTATTGAGTCGACATCATAAAGTTGGAATAGTATGAACATTAATAAGAACATTATTATTGAGGCATTTACTTTTTGTTTACTTTAATTTATTTCTATTGTAATGCTAACAATAAACAGCTGAACATCATAAACATAGCCATGAGAAATAGACAGTGAGGGCAAAGATGGTGCAAATGTGGAGATTATGATGCTAAAAATGCAACTCTATATATATCAAGGTATATTCCAATACAAATTAGCAACATGTTCACGACCAACTATGTACATATGCATATTTATATATGTATATGTATAAATATATGTACATTAATAAGAGTCCCATTATCAACTAATGGATCCTAATACCACACAAAGCTAGTAAGTGGAAAATTGTTATCTATGTTTTATACATCACTATATTGGGGCAGGACATTTCGAGCATATCTCAATGTATATTGTGATTACTGCCTGGCAATACAAATGAAAAATATCTAATGACAACTTGGAACCCCAAAATGAAGCACAAAAACAAATTTAAAATTTGAAGGCTTTAATTCTCAATAGTTTTCTAATTGATTATGTGGAAAATTATAAATGTAGGATTAAAGCAGACCTGCAGAATGAGTATTTGAGAAGCACTAAAAGGGAAGCAATATACTGAAAATGACAGTGGCCCAAGGATAGAACCTTGAGGTACACCACAGCAAATGTCAGTTTCTAGCTACGAATCGCCAAGGCTAACAAAAAACCCTTGAATAAAGCCACTTTAGGACATCTTAGACGGGCCAACCCAACATGATAAACCATGTGGAACACACCGGTTTACAACTTCTACCAAGACTGTTTCTCTACCTGTATAACGTAGCTGAATACCTGCTGCGGATCTGTTCTTCTTCACAGCACTTCTCCAGGAGTGTGAGACAGCCCGGTAGGACAAAACTGCACCGACTCAGTCGTGTCGAGCCATGTCGTGGTTCATCTGGAGCGAGCCTCAGTACCGGCGCCCCCGGCGCGACCCCTCCGAGGTGGTGACAGACACGCTGATGCTGGAGCTGAGCTGGCAACTGAAGGAGGCCCAGCGTTTGCAGCGCGAGCGAGACAACCAGTACCGTAGGCTACACACGGGAGTCGACTACAGCTGGCTCATGAGCGCCCCACGCAGTACCTTTGACATCAGCCAGGCAGAGAGATTGGCCCTAGAGGAGCTGTGCAGCAAAGTGCAGCCTTCTTACTGCGGAGCAGTTATACTGAGGTAACATAGACATATGCACCGAGTGAAGTCACATGTCACGTTTATGTAATACTTACAGGTAATGATGGGATACATCTGAGGAAAGAGACACTCAAAGAACCACTGGAATGCTGAAACTGTTCTCAGATGGATGGAGAATGTGTTCTACATGGTTCTACATAGCACCTAGAAGGGTTGTGCTATTGTTACAATGCCAAGCTTGGTTTTGGGTGAAACACAGAACCATATAAGCTCACCAGACAAAACCTCCACGAACACCAGTAACAGCTGTGACTGGATTGGGCATGGACTGGACAAGTTTCTGGATGTAGGCCACATCAGTGTTCAGACACTCTTATATCAAAGAATTGCCAGATTTGGTAGATGCCTTCCCTGGCACAATTCCGAGGAGAATTCCCTGTAGACCGGGATTTTAGCCACTGCTGGTAGACCCGTATAAGCGTATGCTTCCATACACCTGCAGATTCAGCTACTTCCTTCACACTATGGTCTTTGGCATGCCCAAATGCCGTCACTCCTTTTAGCCAATCATTAACATCTGCTCTGGAGCCATTTTCCACACATGGAACGAGACATTCCCTGCACTGTAGCACCTCTTCCCAATCTATGGATGCCGTCACTCACACCCCACAGGTATTCATAGCCCCATCTCCCTTGTGCAGCGCCATCTGCAGGAGCCTGAAGGTACTACCACCTTCTGGTGAGCTTACATAAACACATTCTCATCAATCTGAAGAACCATTTCAGCATTTCAGCTAAACAGAACCATTAGCTTTGTAGCTTCAGGAAGTTCATGGGCAATGCTGGCAAGCTTAGTTAACAACCATATTAGCTACTTAACTACGCCAGCTGCACAGTGTAGACTGCTATGCCCGTAATACCCGTCTAGCAGACATACAGAGCAAGGATGCCATCACTTTTCATTCCCTTCCACAGGGAAAGCCACGCTGCTTTCTATTCTTGTCCTGCAGCTGGGTCTCACTCCGTCTTTTTCAGTTCCTGCTCCTCTGTCTTTTTGTCTCGGCTCGTTTGTGTTGCTGTAGGAAGCAGCAGTTCTGCCACGTTTGGTGTTATTTTCCTTGCTGTTATTTCTCAGGCGAGATGACTGGCTGTCACACTGAGTCTTATAGGCTGCTAGGCCACTGGCTAGCTGTGCAATGCTAAGGGCTAAAGCTTCTCAACATTCCAATCACAGTTGCTGGAATGGCACGGTGGGTAGCGCTGTCACCCTACAGCAAGAAGGCTCTGGGTTTGATTCCCAGCTGGGTCCTTTCTGTGTGAAGTGTGCATGTTCTTCCCGTGTCTGTTTGGGCTTCCTCCTCCGAGGGCTCTGGGTTCCTCCCACAGTCCAAACACATGCAGTCAGGTGAACTGGAGAGGCTAATCTGAGAGAATGGGTCGCTCTCAGGAGCTCAGTGAATTCCAGCCTGGTACCGTGATAGGATGCCATACCTTTATGGGAACAGTTTGGGAATGGTCCCTTCCTGTTCCAACATGACTACACACCAGTGCACAAAGCAAGGTCCAGGAAGAACTTAACTGGCCTGCACAGAGTCCTGACCTCAACCTGATAGAACACCTTTAGGATGAATTAGAGGGGAGACTGCGAGCCAGGCCTTCTCGTCCAACATGGTCAGAAATTCCCATAAGCACGTTCCTAAACCTTATGGAAAGCCTTCCCAGAGAGTTGAAGCTGTTACAGCTATAAAGGGTGGGCCGACATCATATTAAGCCCTGTGGATTAAGAATGGGACATCACTCAAGTTCATATGTGTGTGAAGGGAGACAAGAGAATACCTCTGGCAATGTAGTGAAGTAACTAAAATGTCTACATGTGTGTTGTAGACGTAGTGGCCGCGTTTCTGCATCTACGCTTTGCCATCTCATGGAGCACCGCTGGTTTCTCTATTCCCTTTAGAAGACAGAGGAGAATGTCCCATATGGGTAATTAGGCACCTTTAGACTCGCGCTAACTGCAGCCCAACCGTTTTATTACGATCTGTTAATTACAGCTCGCTTATGGAGGCTGGGCATCAGCATTGCTCCCCCATGGCTCGTTATTTAGACAGGACAGTCACGTGACAGTCACGCTGCAGTAAGCATGCCTGGGTAATTTAACAGCATGACCTTTCTTTCTGAAGAGATGCATCGTCTTTATGGGACTGTGCTGGAAGCATGGACATCAATGGAGGTCAGTCTTCGTTTGGAAACAGACGATAGTTCACGATATATTCGGTTTGTCTGGAGGACTGACCATCGCAAAACTACTGATCAGGATGGACAGTGATGTCCTGGCCAGCATCTGCCCGGCTGATCACATTAGAAGTCCATTAAGGCCACAGGGGAGTTTTTACCCGTCAGAAGTCCCAGCGTTTATATGCAGAGTATGATCCAGATGTTGTATTCTGCCTCTTCTTATGTTTATGATAATAACTCTTGTGTTATTTATTTTATATCCGTTTCTGCTGAAATATATGCCTTCATTTTTGGCCCTCTGGGGTCTGAACAGGCTTCCAATTCGATCAGGAGGGCGGAGGCTGGCCAACACATCACTGTCCATTCTGCTCTTCCTACAGCAGCTTTGAGGTGGTCAGTATTCCAGCCAATCTCTGGTCAAATGTGCACCATAAATCATGAAGCCTCATGTGCTTGACCATGAAGACTGAGGTCCACTGACGTCCATAAGATGAAAATGTCTCTCTATTATTATACAGTCATCATCAAAGACTAGTTGCACAAATAGCTGCACCCAGAAGGAATCAACCCACAGGAATGAAACTTGGTGGGTAGGTCTGACATTGTGAGACATGCAAATGATTCAAGTTTCACGCTCGGGCCTTATCTCTGTACCTGACTGACCCAACAGCCACGACTGCGGACATTCAGCGAGCAGTGATGTCCTCCTTGAGTCATCCTGTTGGTGCCAGCACCATTGGCAGACGGCTGCACCACGCAGGACTACATGTACACAGACCGTTACGACGACTGTCCTTAACACCACGTCACCGTCACCAAAGACTGCAATGGTGTCGTGCCAGACGGTCATGGAGTGACTCAGAATGGCAGCGGGTCATCTTCAGTGACAAGTCCCGCTTTTGTCTGGGTGGAGACGAACAACAAATCCGTGTGTGGAGGCACCGTGATGAACGGTTTGTTGTCACGCGTCACACGTCCAGAAGGCCTGGTGTCACTCCACCTCCATCCCTACCGCACCATCTGCAGGAACCGTGTGAGGATATTCAAGCTGCATGGGATGGATTATCACAGGACACCATTAGGAACAGAAGCGGAGTGGCATGTTGGGTTAGCAAACACGGCGGCCCGACGCCATACTGAGAGACAGACTTCTGTATGTGTAGCTCAATAAATATTGATCATATCAGTCTAAATTGATAATCATTTATTGATCCTGGTAACCTTTATCTTCCTTTCCAACTGACCTGCAGTCCCACACCTCCATCTGGGTGTAGCTGTTCTTTTGACGACGAGTGCATTTGCAGAAAAATGGCATATTGAAGTCTGTTGATCTGCTCAAACTCAGTGTATGCAGAGAAACCTGTTAACTGCTTGATTTTGAATTAATGAACACCTAAACTGCCATGTAATTGGCAAGAAACGTGAGGAACTGGCAACGTAACAGCCTCCAGACACCTTATAAAGGCAGGCTTTTCAGTCCTTCAGAAAGAACGTTCCACCTCCAACAGAGCAAACACACACCGGCTGATTCGACCGATAGAGATAAAACCCAGCCTGCTGACCTATTACCTATTTTAAGGCCTCCTAAGAACTCCTTGGCCTCTGGAGGGTGGAATAAGTGGCTTTGGCAGGCTGAGGTCTTGGCGCATGGTGGAGCCATTATCCTCAGGGCTTGATGAGTCGCGCGCTCGAGTGCTGCTCACAAACACAAAGCGCAATTAACAGCAGAACCGCTAACGTGTCCCAGACAGAGCGTTCAGACTGAAACTGTGGTATGAAAACCTGAGAGAAATAAATCAGAATCATGAATAATTACGTGTAGCTTTAATAAAAGTCCCCCTGAAGTGCCAAAACCATAATGTTAATTAATGTTCTGCAACTTTGGTTACCCAGGTGTGGTTCTACACTGCGCCCATTCACACCCTATGATTCGGTCCTTGATTGAAACGAGCTGTTTTCTCTTTAATGCTGAGCTCATGAATAATTAAATGAGCTCTGCTCTGATTGGCTGGTTTACAGCGAGACACCCCCCATGATGATCACACAGAAGCAACATGTGGAACTAGACTAAATAAAATGAGCCTCTGTGTAAATAAGCTCCACCCTCATACTATTTAGCTAGCTGTGCTAGTTAGCTTGCTAGTAGCTAACGTTCCCTGTACTAGCTGCAGGTTTTCCATCTGGACATCAACACACAGTAGATTAAAGTTGTTCCTCACTATGGAACTCTGATCTGCTTCAAGCGGCAAACACGGATACAATCACACAGCATGGCTGCTACTTACAGGCTGCTGTTGGGGTTGTGATGCTAATAAAGGTGGAGCTGCTCTCTTCAGTCTCTTCAGGGTCAATCGCTGAGTGGAACTTCTCCATATTGTTCAAGAGTTTGGGAAACTGTGCAGACTGTAACGCGCAGACTGCAGGATTAAAGTTGTTCCGGGATCCTGTTAAAGATGTGGGAGCTGAAGTTCCTATTCTCCAACTTGTTTTGGGAATTTTCTGTTCCACCTTAAATAGTGCTGCAGATACATTTTAGCGCCTGTACATGCTGGAATGGAACATTCCATAGCATCTAAGGTGGAACGGATTAAGAAGCTGGTGAAGAGGAAGCCTCAGCCTGGTTTAAAGATGAACATCAACCATGTACGACAGAGAGTTGGGTTCCTTGGGAAGGGAATGAAAAGTGCCGACATTCCCTTCCCAGCCTGGAACGCTGGATTTCTCCACATAGTCCACCATGTTGGTTGCTGTAGCTCTGTTGTGGTTGTATGTAAATGTTGGGGGTGGGAATATTAATGAGTCTGTTCGGTAACAGTTTAGGATTTTGGAATCGGACCATTTTCCCGTCCTGTTTTGGAAATGCAGGATTTGTATTTGGAACAACAGTGTTTGGGGGTCACGGTATGTTGGTTCTATGTACCGAACTCTCCTGATTACACCATCACAGTGTACACACAGGCAGGGACAGTTTGCGAGTGTCACTTGTAATCCAGATGAACTGTCATTGCCAACATTGAAACATCTACCCACCTGAAGGAGCAGAAGTCCAATCTGTACAAGCCAGTTTTCCCTTGTTTCCCCCACAGGTTTCGTCAGGTGCTGATGGAGAACGAGCCGGAGGTGCAGGAAGTGTCTGGACTCTTCCGCTCGGTGCTGCTGGAGGCTCTGGACCGGATGCAGGCGGAGCAGGAGGCGCAGCGCCTGTCCCGTCAGTGGAACAACAAGCGCTCCATCAGCCTGTCCCTGCTCAGCTTTAGGTCACGCGTGCGCATCAACCCGTTCGGCAGCTCGGTGGGCCTGACCACCAGCAGCTACAGCTCAGAGGAGGGCGCCGGAGAGCTACAGACTGTGTCCCAGGACGTGGAGAAGGGCCTCCAGAACTCAGCTGACAGGGCCCAGCAGGTGTGGAGCACACCCGACTTCAGACACAAAGGCATTAACGGAAACGTGTAGAGGACCACTAGACTGGGGGACTCGCGGATCAGAGTTTCAGAAGAATCGGTTGCTTTAATACACTAACGTCAAGTTACTGGGTTAAAGTGACAGTTAGGCCAAATACCAAACTTAACCACCAAGTTTAGTTCAAGACCTGTCTGAAGTGTGCTTCTTTACTTTTGCACTAGAGCTAATGTAGCTAACCCGTAAGCTTAAAAGCATTGTGTGAAGTGTATTCTTGATTCCAAATACATTACTGGGCTAAGCAACACCGTTTTTACCTTCATAAATTCATATAACAGCAGAACACATCTCAAACTGGATCGGGCTGCTGCTGCTACTACTGTTTTTAGCTATGCTAAGTATTTTAGCCCAGCCTGTTCTTTAGTATGTCTAAAAACATTACCAACCTCCAAAACCAAAGTGACTTTGTCTTCAGCTATTTTGATAGCTGTTCTGCTGTTTTATGGAATTACTGTATTAAGAAACACGTAATCAAGTCTAAAGCGTGGCCTGGTGGTGTAGTGGGTGGCTCTGTTGCCTCATAGCAAGAAGAGCCTTGGTTAGATTCCCTGGCCAGACAGCCGGGGTTCTTTCTGAGTGGAGGTTGTATGTTCTCCCTGCGTCTGTGTGGGTTTCCTCCGGTTCCTCCCATAGTCCAAAGACATGCAGGCTGTATTCAAAACCGCACACTACTATACTACACACTGCATCCTACAGTAGTATGTACTGCACACTGTATACGCCCCCTGTGTGTAGTATACAGTACAGTAACAAGTTCTGAGCTACAGTGTAGTATACTAATACAGTCACATGACCAGTTACCTCACATTTACCTCAGAGCTGTTATTACTGTATCCACTGTTTAGAGCTAGCTGCTGCTAACGCTGCTCAGTTCACCTGAAATACGTTTAGCCTAGCTGTTAGCTACCCTCGGCTATTTCACTCTAAAACTGATCCTCTAAAGCGAGTTCATCTTTTATTAATCTTCAGACCTGTATATTTTAACTTTCTGAGGCTCATTCTGATGAACACACACCCCACTACAATCACTACACCACATTTACACTCGGAGTTGGCTGCGTTTTGCTCCCCAGTGTTACCCACCGCCATTTTCTCTGGCTGAAGCAGACTGAGAGCTGGTGAGGCCGCGGTGCATGATGGGATACAGTACACCAAGAAGATAGCTCCACCTGTATACTAGAACCTCTGACAGGAGTAGAACACCATCCGGGTATCTCCAGTACACCATGAAGATAGCTCCCCCTGTACTCTAGAACCTCTGACTGGAGTAGAACACCATCCGGGTATCTCCAGTACACCATGAAGATAGCTCCCCCTGTGTACTAGAACCTCTGACTGGAGTAGAACACCATCCGGGTATCTCCAGTGCACTACATCTTCAGTTTGGTCACATACTACATACTACTTTTAGGTCGATTTAGTATGTGAGTAGTATGTAGTATACCATTTCAAATACAGACGCGGTCAGGTGAAATGGAGATGCTGAACGGACTACACACAGACCAAATTTCAACATCATGTTTGGACCAAACCAGACAGACCAAACACAGACCAAATTAATCCCTAAATTAAGACCAAATTAATGAATTATTAAGCTACTTAAGAACAGAGATTACTAAAAACCCAACAAAGTCAATTACGTGATGTTTCAGGCCTGCAGTTAGCACCATGCTCATTACAGTCTTCTCTTACATGGTCTTTACATTAGCATCATAGCTCCAGCGTTAAACTAAAGAAGGAAACTTCAGACACCAAACATGTTTAGACTGGCTGGCTGCGTTTGGGGTAGAAGGGGAATCAGGTTAAGGTAGGTTTGGCTGTGTGGCTGCCCTGACACTATGGTGCCCCATAGTCACTAATGGTGTTTCCTGATGGGTTGATGTCACAGTGTAAAGGGCTCTAATGGGGCTCTAAGGGTGTTTCTCAACACATACCCAACAGTGGTTTTATGGCACTGACGAAGTTTAGCCTTGTCAAAGCTAAACACAGACTTCTTATTACACTCACATCAGAAACACCACCTCAGTGGTGAGAGATTACAGAACTTCATAACCAGCGTAAGGCAAAGGCCTTCCAACAAGAACCTTAGAACTGTGTGCAATACGTTAACCTGAGCTGAAGCAATTTCTCTTTTCTTTACACTATATGATTGTATACACTGAAGAACAAGCCTGATCGTTTTGATAGTTTGTATATTGTCTGTGATACTCTGTAACTGCAGTGAGAATTTATATTAAATGATATAATCAACGACTGACGGACACTTTATTCAGTACATTTACATAAAATGTGAGAATTCTGAAGATACATACTCATACCAGCACCACACACTTCTACCATCTCAGAGTCACCGCTGTGCTGGGAACGGACCACCACCTACATAATATCTGGACACCAGCGGCCATGTGGTCAGAAACTGGCCAATGATGAATAGGGTAAAGTGGGCTGACAGACTGTAGAGTAACAGACGGGCTACAGTCTGTGACTGTACACCTATGTAGTGGAGTGGCCAGCGAGTTGAAGTGTGAGGTAGGTGTGTCTAATAAAGTAACCAAAATTAAATTTGATCCAGTATGAATCTGCAGTGTGTGTAGTGCTTACAGTCTGACAGTAATAACTGTGGAGTGATTATAATCCAGTATGAATCTGCAGCGTCTGTAGTGCTCACAGTCTGACAGTAATAACCGTGGAGTGATTATAATCCAGTATGAATCTGCAGCGTCTGTAGTGCTTACAGTCTGACAGTAATAACCGTGGAGTGATTATAATCCAGTATGAATCTGCAGCGTCTGTAGTGTTTACAGTCTGACAGTAATAACCGTGGAGTGATTATAATCCAGTATGAATCTGCAGCGTGTGTAGTGTTTACAGTCTGACAGTAATAACTGTGGAGTGATTATAATCCAGTATGAATCTGCAGTGTGTGTAGTGCTTACGGTCTGACAGTAATAACCGTGGAGTGATTATAATCCAGTATGAATCTGCAGCGTGTGTAGTGTTTACGGTCTGACAGTAATAACTGTGGAGTGATTATAATCCAGTATGAATCTGCAGCGTCTGTAGTGTTTACGGTCTGACAGTAATAACTGTGGAGTGATTATAATCCAGTATGAATCTGCAGCGTCTGTAGTGTTTACAGTCTGACAGTAATAACTGTAGAGTGACTGTAATCCAGTATGAATCTGCAGCACTTAGTTTATACTGTCTTTTGTAGCTACACACATTGTGGCGTGCCTGAAGTCTAAGTCTTTAGTTAGTTGAAAAATAATGAATCACAGGTTTACTGTAGGAGTCACAGTTATATTTTCACTTATCACAACAGGAAAATGACAGTGGTCAGACAACATCGTGATCGATTACATAACTGACATTAGCTCTACACTGCCCTGATAGATATGACGTCTACATATTCTCATACAAAGACAAGCTATTTTCTATAATTGGTTCCTCTCAACTTTTATGTTTGTACAAAACATCATGACATTTTACAGCTTGATTATGAATTTGTGACAAGTTCCTGGGTTTTTTTACATTTGTCTTTTTTAAGATTAAAAAATTTCAAACTAAACGTAACAAATTCAGGGTCATTTCTGATTAAGGAATTAAGAAAATAAAATCTAGAACAGCTGTTTTGTTCAAGCAGCAGTAAAGTCAGTGTGCTGTATGCATGTCTACCACAGCGTCTCGGTGGTGGTCTGTATGAAGGTCGGGTGTGAGGGAAGACAAATTTACTTGGAAACAGATTAACAACAAAATAAAAGCCTCGCTGTGTCCGAATAGTCAACGTACAATTGGGAAACACGTATTCAAGCTCAAATATAACCTTACAATTAGTCCGGACATCAGATATTAACAAAATAAAACATTTCTCTCCGACGGCCACACAGTGCCGTCTGTTACAGAAGCTGGCCTTTCCCTGAGAGCGGCGTAGCCTGGATAAAGGAAAGACTGAGGGGAAGCGGAAAGCTCCGACTGCATCAAAACGTAGAGTTCAGAAACTCCAACAGCTCCGCTCGATTCTTATCTCTCTGAAACAGCAACAAAGAGCAGAAACGATCAGTTCAGTTAGGGCAAAACCTCCTGCCACTGTGTGCTCCTCACTCTCCTCCACGGTAAGGGTCCAAACATGACCTCAATGACTCCCACTCTGGTAGAACCCTATTTAACAGGACAGTAAAGTACCTAGTACTTAATATGTGGTCGTTACAAGTACTGACCTCAACCGGGCTGAATGATACAACCTACTCCGTGTCTGATTCAGCACACTGTCGTTTGATGCTCCAGTGATCATTTGAGCACATCTGATTCAGCTTCAGTGCGTGAACCCACATGTCCACACATAGTACCTTATTTATCGTCGCTGTCCAAAGAAAAACATGTATCTCCATTTTTGATTCGATTTTCACTTTTATACATAATTTGATCACATGACCTGCCATTTACATTGTGTAAAAAAAAAAAATAGACCAACAGAAATGGCCAAAATTACTTTGGGGGAAAAAAAAAAAAGTCTGGTTCCATCGACGGGTTTTTGGCCTTCTCCTGAAAAATTTCCATTTTGGAGATACTTGTTTTTCTTTGGACAGTGACGATATACACCCTCAACATTTTATATGGATACTTCAGGTCAACCGTTTCATTTACGTCACGTCAAATATGGCCATTTACCAGTAAAAGAATTTAGTCAAATTGTAATAATAAATAAAGTATTTTGGTTTATATAACGTATTTGAACAGCGTGGGACATGTGTCCCATATTGGAGTCTTTCCATCTTAACAGTCACGGTCCCCTTTAAACACTCCAGCAGCACTGCTGTGCCTGACCCACTCACCCCAGCACAGCACACACTAACACACCACCACCACGGCAGTGCTGAGAATGATCCACCACCCACATAATACCTGCTCTGTGGTGGTCCTGTGGGGGTCCTGACCATTGAAGAACAGGGTAATACAGTATACAGAGAAACAGATGGACTACAGTCTGGAATGGGTTTTCACATAGACGGAGTTTCAGGTGTTCTGGCACCCCCTACTGGCCAGAGCTTACATAGAGCTTCATAGCATTAACATTACAGAACCCAAAAAGTATGAAATATGAAATGAACAGAATGTGGTAGCCTGTTTTCAGAGAGAGTGATGTGATTAGAGTAATGCTATTGTGTGGTGTAATAATAATAATAATAATAACAACAACAACAATTACTGTTATTATTATTATTATTATTATTATTATTAAGCTCTGACATCCTGAGTGATAATACTGCAATACATGACCTTCTATTGTACTGGCTTATGGCTTATGTTTAGTATTTTATCATATTCATTTTATTATTATTATTATATTATATTATATTTTATTCTAAAAGTCTTTAAAATCATTTGTTTAAATTAAAGAAGCCCATCTACTTCAGCACCAGAACTATCAGGAACTTTATAAATGTTGTTCAACAATTCTGCTCAACTGTACATGCACTTCTACCGGACGTGAGTTTGATGGCACAGATTTGACCGTACGCAGCTTGATGAATAAGGGCTCCTGTCTGGTGCAGACTGAGAAAACTAACATGTATGTGCAACAGCAGAAAACAATAATAACGTTAATTAGGTAGTAAAAGTCAGAGCATACGCCGTCAGTGGAATATCCAAGTAACTAATGAAGGAAATACCATGTAATTCTGATTAAACTGTGATTAATTATTACTGCACTATAGCAGCATGTATCAGCACCGCATGTTCAGCTCACACTGAGAACCTCCCCTCACACTCACCTGTTTGTCCTTCTTGGATTTCTTCACCTTCATTTTGATCTTCTTCCCTGAGATCATGCTGTACTTCCCACTTCTCTTCTTCTCCTTCAGATACTGTGGGACACGTCCACACGCATCAGTACGCTGCTGTTAGATACAGTCTGTAGTTTCTAAGTAGAAAGACGTAGTTACCTTTGATATCTGAACAGGACCGGAGGAATCCTCCTCTCCTTTGTGCTTCTTGTCCTTCTTCTTCTTGCGTGCTTTCTCTTTTTTCCGTTTCTGTGGTTCAAAACGACCTGGTTACTGAACAGTCCAATATTAACTAGGCAAGTGCATTTCCTGAAGGAAGTGCGGAATGGCTGTGCAGCTTAAATAGTTCCCACTTCCTGCTAGGCTGTGGTTCCCATAGGAGGAACGAGGGATGAATAAATGACACATAGAGGAGTGCAGGTCAGTATGACTGTGGATTAGAGTTCGGGGGTCTGCCCTGAGTGAGTACATGCGGTTTGGTGGCTGTAGGTTAAAGGAGACTATAGGGTTTGAATGCGGGTGAGAATGAATGGGAGTCTATGGAGATCCCAGGGGACCAAAGGATTCCACTGCCTGGTGAACGAATGACTTTCTACATAACACGCGTGTGTGATTGTGAAACGGTGGTACCTTTTTGTCGTCTCTCTCCTTTTTTCGCTTCTTTGAAGCCTTTCTTTTCTTTTGGTAAGAATCTGTTGAAGAGGAAAAACGTTAGTGGTGCTCAAATGAGCCTCATGGTCAACTACAACACATCACTTCCTGCTTAAAGGTCAAGATGAATTCCTCTGTTTTGGTCACATGGTTTACGTTACACAGCACAACTTAATGACCAAAACAACAAGCAGACACGTGTAGGTTCTCTGGTGGTTTAGATAGTGAATAAAGTGTCTATATGTGTGTTCTAGACACAGAGAACCCTGGTTCCCATCAGCACCACCACTGTAAAGAACATCTGAACCAAGCTCTGTCATCTCAATCACTCTGTTTACACCTCACACCAAACCCGCTCTCAGTCGCTCTGTTTACACCACACACCAAACCCGCTCTCA
>CM067481.1:35910704-35927748 GCA_034552555.1 Semaprochilodus insignis | reverse complement strand
AAGGTAGGAGTGTCTAATAGAGTGGACAGTGAGTGGACACAGTGTTCATACACTCCAGCAGCACTGCTGTGTCTGATCCACTCACACCAGCACCACACACACTAACACACCACCACCACGTCAGTGTCACTGCAGTGCTGAGAATGATCCACCACCCACATCATACCTACTCTGTGGTGGTCCTGTGGGGGTCCTGACCATTGGAGAACAGGGTGAAGTTGTGTTTGTTTGTTAGCTCTGTGCTAACGCTAACGGTGAAGCTGAGGCTTTTAATAGGTTTTTATAGATTCTCCAGCTTCTTCTATGAATATCTGAATTAGCCGTTCCACCTTAAATGGAGCAGCTTTCACACTGAGCTCTAATAAGCAGCTCCAGCGTCGCTGTTCGCTAATAATCAATATTTATACTTTACCATCGTGAGGAGACTCTCTGGATCAATCTCCGCAGGTCGCACAGGCTGTGAACTCTCCTATAAAGCCGCCGTTTTCTCCATTATTGCTGTAAGTTGTGTTAAAACTCGTCTTATTCCGGTTAAACACACGCAGTTTGACGAACTTCTACTGAGCACAAACCCATACAACAAATACTCCCTCGCGCTTCCTCTACGCTCTGAGCGCTCTTCGCCCGCGGACTCTCCGGCGCCCCCTGCCGGCTGGAGGCGCCGCCTCGAAAATGATCCTAATTCGAGCCCACTTTGCTATCCACCGTGCTGCAAATAAGATACACTATATTGCCAGAAGTATTCGCTCGTCTGCCTTCACACACATTTGAACTTGAGTCACATCCCATTCTTAATCCATAGCTTCAGCTGTTCTGGGAAGGCTTTCCACAAGGTTTAGGAATGTGTTTATAGGAATTTCTGACCATTCATCCAGAAGCACATTTGTGAGGTCAGACACTGATGGTGGACGAGAAGGCCTGTCTCTCAGTCTCCGCTCTAATTCATCCCAAAGGTGTTCTATCGGGTTGAGGTCAGGACTCTGTGCAGGCCAGTCAAGTTATTCCACACCAAACTCGCTCATCCATGTCTTCATGGACCTTGCTTTGTGGACTGGTGTGCCATCATGTTGGAACAGGAAGGGGCCGTCCCCAAACAGTTTCCACAAAGTTGGGAGCATCAAATTGTCCAGAGTCTCTTGGTCTGCTGAACATTAAGAGTTACGTTCACTGGAACTAAGAGGCCGAGCCCAACCCCTGAACAACAACCCCACACCATAATCCCCCCTCCACCAAACTTTACACTCGTCACAATGCAGTCAGACAAGTACCGTTCTCCTGGCAACCACCAAACCCAGACTCATTCATCGGATTGCCAGACGGAGAAGCGTGATTGGTCACTCCAGAGAACACGTCTCCACTGCTCTAGAGTCCAGGGGCGGCGCTTTACACCACTGCATTCCACGCTCTGCATTGCGCTTGGTGATGTAAGTCTTGGATGCAGCTGCTCGGCCATGGAAACCCATTGCATGAAGCTCTACACACTGTTCTTGAGCTGATCTGAAGGCCACATGAAGTTTGGAGGTCTGTAGTGATTGACTCTGCAGAAAGTTGGTGACCTCTGTGCACTATGCCCCTCAGCATCCGCTGACCCCGCTCTGTCATTGTACGTGGTCTACCACTTCGTGGCTGAGTTGCTGCCGTTCCCAATCGCTCCCACTGTGTTATAATCCCACTGACAGTCGACTGTGGAATATTTAGTAGGGAGGAAATTTCACGACTGGACTTGTTGCACACGTGTCATCCTATCATGGTACCACACTGGAATTCACTGAGCTCCTGAGAGCGACCCATTCTCTCACTAATGTCTGTAGGAGCAGTCTGCATGTCTAGGTGCTTGGTTTTATACACCTGAGGCCATTGAAGTGATTGGAACACCTGAATTCAGTGATTTGGATGGGGGAGTGAATACTTTTGGCAATATAGTGTATTTGGTTGTGTTCAATAAACAGCAAATGGCTGTTCCTTGTACCACATGTGCGTATTTGATCGGTATAAAAAGCATATTCATGCTATATAAGCTAAACACACTGAAATTATCCACTCACTTAAATACTCAAATACAAGCTTATAGATTCACATGCTCTATATGGACCGAAGTATTGGGACCCCTACGCCATTACACCCACAGGAGATTGTATGCCATCCTAGCCTCCACTCTTCTGGGAAGGCTTCCTACAAGATTCCATAGTGTGTCTGTGGGAATTTTTGCCCCACATTTGTCTAGAAGAGCATTTGTGAGGTCAGACACTGATATTGGACAAGAGGTCCTGGCTTGCAACCTTCGTTCTAGTTCATCCCGAAGATGTTGGATGGGGTTGTGGTCAGGGGTCTGTGTGTGGGCCAGTCAAATTCCTTCAACACCAGACTCACCCAACCAGGACCTTGCTTTGTGCAAGTTGGAAGCATACTGTTATCCAAAATGTCTTGGAATGGCAAAGCATTAAGATTTCCCGTTGCGGGAACTAAGGGGCTCTGGGCTGACCCCTGAACAACAACCCCATAGCATCATTATCCCTCCTCCACCAAACTGTACAGTCAGGATAATGCAGTTAGGCAGGTAACGTTCTCTTGGTGCTCTCCACACCCAGACACGTCCATCAGACTGCCAGATAGAGAAGCAGGTTCCACATTTCCACTTCTTCAGAGTCCAGTGGTGGCACTGTACACCCCTCTATCCCACACCTGGCATTGTGCTTTGTGATGTGAGGCTTGCAGGCAGCTGCTTGGTCATGGAACCCCATGGCATGAAGCTCACAGTGGAGGCCAGAGGAGGTCTGGAGCTCTGTGGTTATTGAGTCAGCAGAGCGTTGGAGACTTTAAGGCACTATGCTCCTCGGCACTCCTAGACCCCACTCTGTGACTGTACGTGGTCTGACACTTTGTGGTTCCTAAACACTCCCACTGTTCAATAATTCCACTCACAGGTGATCTAGGGAATTTCTAGGAGGGAAGACATTTCATAAACTGACTTATTGCAACAATGGAATCCTATTACAGTACCGTGCTGGAAGTCAGTGAGCTCTTTGGAATGACCCACTCTTTCACAGACCGTATGACTAGGGGCTTGATTTTATACGCACATGACAATACTGACTGAATGAAACACCTGTACTCAATGACTAAGAGCTGTGTCCCAATACTTTTGTCCACATAGGGCATGTATCAAAACATGGAGTGTTCTACTGTAATGATTGTGTTTTCGATGTTCAGTTAAAGAACACTTAGTACACTGTGTGAAAGCTGTTTTGTGGTCTTCGCCTGGAGAATAACAAGCATAATAGTGTGTTTGATATTAATAACAAGTTTGATAATAGATTCTCTAAATAAGGAAATAAATCAAGTGTATTATTGTCTGCATGGAGGGAGCGATGCGCTCTCTGCTGCTGCTAAACAGCGGCACCTGGTGGCAGAAAAGTGGAACTGCAACTACTGAGCTTCTTCACAATGGAATGCAAACAAGGAGAAATGGGCTAATAGAATACTCTATGTGAAAACGTCATGTATATGCATATCAGGTGTGGGCTGACGTCACCAGAAAATGCTGGATGAGGTGTGAATGGCAGCTCTGTCCACCAGGCTCTCAGGATGCTGAACCCCACCTCCCCCTTCTGGCCCCTGCACACACATACTCAGCACCCTGACTTTTTCAAGAACGTATCTGCAATCATCACTTTAAACAGCCTAAATGCTTTTCAATTTGCACTGCTGTTTATACTGGCCCTGTCATACCCACTTTAATCCTGCATCTTAATTCTGCTAGTGCACACGTCACTTTATCACCCTTATTGTCTTCAGTGTCTTACTGTCTCGTTTATGTCTCTCTTAGGGCCCTTATTTTATTCTATCGTATGTCTTGAGTTCGTCTGTTTAATGTTTAGTGTTTATTACATTGAATACACTCTTGTTTTAGTTTTAGTTGTAATCTATTTATGGTTAAATGTTGATTTGCTGTACCTTGGGTCAGAGAGTAACGCAATTTCAGTCCTCTGTATGTCTGTACATATTGAAGTATTGACAGTAAAACTACTTGACTTGACTTGAATGCAATCCAGTGTTGTACTAGAATTTCCTGTAACAGCCCTCGCTTACTCTGTGTGACATGGTCCACTGTGTGGTTCTTCCTGTAGGGGTGAGTAGTCTCAGCATGATGGCTGGCTTATTAAAAATAGCTCTTATTAAAAAGCTTAGTAGTTCTTTTAAGTCAGCCTGGAATCAAAAGTCGGTTATTTACCTTGGTAGTTCACACTACCGGCACAATTTACCACATAATATAATTGAATGAGTGAGTGATTGTATGTATATATATATATATCAATATTCTATGCCCTGTATATACCCTGCATCTCTCATCTACCTCAGCCTTACCATAGTGCTATATGGAAATGTGTACATCTGGATATATCATAGGTTTTATTCATATCTTTATATTACTGTTACATAAATATATATAATTTATAATGTATATTAGGATAAGAGATTTTGTGCTTAGTATTGTATATATTTATTGTCTAATGTATATTTTTTGTATCTAAGTACTGTAAGGGACTTCGCACCTAAGTTTTTCACTCACCTTCACACCTGTGAAAATGTGACGTGACAATAAAAGTGATTTGATTTGATTTGATTTGAAAACACAAAATCCTTGTTTCGCTGTAATTACATTACTGTGCACCAGTGGGCGGGGCTAGCGAATACTAACCAACAGCATCATGGTTCACTCCCCCACCTATCATCAAGAGAAAAGGCTCAGGTAGTCCAGCTGAGTTTCCATTGACCCTGACTCTAGAGAAGAGGTGTCAGGTCTGTATCGGACCATACTCCAGATGTCAGTATCAGTATCAGGAAGTGGTACCGTACCATCCGCACTTTCTGGGATGGTGGTTTTTATTGATTGCACTTGCTTCAGGGAATGTACTTTTGGATTTGTGATTTTTCTGCAATAACTTAATATGTTCATTTGTTTTCAGGTGATCTAGTGATATTATCACAGTAACATGAAACACTGAGCCGTTCACATCATTATCGCAGTATATCCAGATAACATTAGTTGTGTCATCAAAATTAAATATCCTGGGATCTCAAGAAAACTCGTAATCATGGAAAACAGACAGGAGTAATAGAAACCATGCTAATCCATCACCCTCCGCAGTGACTACTCCGCAGATGTTTGGGATTATTTATGGGGAAATCCGAAAGGCGTCTCCGTGAAACTGTAGAAACGCACCGAATCTGTTTTAGATCTCCTGTAATTGGAGGAGAGAATCCATTAAAAATGAGTTTAAAACACTTTATTACATTAATTTCTAGTTTTCTCCGGTTTCTCCGCTTTTCATGCATTCCTGGTGTTCAGTCAAAGCCATTTATGTTTGGCTGCCTCCACAACACATGCAGCAATGAACTTCCATCACACAGACACCCACAGAGGAGCTCAGGGCCCATATGGGCCTGCCCAGAGAAGATACGTCTTCTAATAAAACCAGGAAAAGAAAATCTAGTATAAAAACCATATTTATTTATTAAGGACAGTATTTATAATTCCATTACATTTCCATCTTTCCTGTAATACTCATGGCTCTGCTAAGCGCTCTACATCTTCCTAACTACGCTGGTGGCTTCAGCATGCGGTATAAAAGCCCGCAAACATACACGCATACATTCATTCAAATACACGTTTCATATTAAGTCAGTGGTATCTCTCCTTCTCTCCGGCCTGTGCCGTTCTTCATCTGATTGAATGTCCTCACGTCTTCCTCACATCTGAACAGCACCCAGAAAAAGAGGGACTGACTGCGTCCACATATTTATTAGTCATACTGTGTGAAAAAAGAGAAATAGATTTACACGGTTTCTCCCCTCATGCCAAATCCAGCCCATCAGCGGAGACGTGTTTGGTGTCTGAGGTTCACTTCTTCAGTTTCAGCACCGGAGCTACGAGGCTCCCAGTTAGCAAGCATATATATTGGTCTGCTGGCTTGACGAGGTCGGCACCCGCTTATGGTTTGCCTGTGTACAAGATCTTGCGGGTTTAAGTGTGTATAATGTGCTTAATAAAAGATGTATAATAGACTTTAACTTAGCTGACACTGAATATTACTCACTTAACTAATTTACAGAGAATAACGAGACCAAGAAACGAATGAAGAATAAGTAAATTGGACTGTTAGCGGAAAATCAAGCAATGAAAAGTGGCATTTTGTTTAATAGTCTTCCTAACAACCAGCAGGCCGCTCAGAAAACACCAGTAGACCACCAGCTTTGCCTTTAGTGGGCCAACGGGGTCCATTATCCTCTTGCTATAATGGTTAATAACATGGCTAATAGTCTGTAGTAGAAAATTTGGGTTTAGTCTGTTTTAAACAAGTATGCTACTGAAAACCTCTCATCTTAAAATAAAAGGACTTTTATTTTAGAAAAACTACACAGAGTAAATGTGTTGTCAGACAGCAAACATATATTGGTCCACTGACTTGGTCAGGTCAACAGCTGGACTTAGACTGTAAGTGGAAAACAGGTGATGAAAAATAGCATTTGGTCTAACACTCTGTTTAAACCCAAAAAGAATGCCTATGGACCACCAACTGTGTCACTAGTGTGCCAATAGTGGTCCGCCACCCCATTGTTATTATGGCTAATGACGCTAACAAGCAAGTCTGTAGTAGAATATTTGTTAGCCTTGTTATAAACAAAAATGCTATTAAAAAACAGTTAACCTAAAATAAAGTGATTTAAAATTTTATTATAAAAAAACATACGTAATAAATGTGGTGTTTAAAGGAAAGAGACAGAATAAGTTGTAGTTGGTTGGTAGATGGCGTAGTTAAGTGATGCATAACATAGCTAGATAGTTCAGGAAGCTAGTTAGCATAATAGCTAATCCAGCTGACGTTTTAGCACGTTTTAAAGTAACTGAAAGCTGTGTTTACCAGGGTGCTAACTAGCATAACCGCTAGTTCAGATAGCTAGTTCGCATAATAACTTTGTAGCATAGTTAAGCAATTCATAATATAGCTAGATAGTTCAGGTAGCTAGTTAGCGTAATAACTAATCCAGCTGAAGCTTTTAAAGTAACTGAAAGCTGTGTTAACCAGAGTACTGGCTAGCATAACCACTAGCTATATTGACTAATGTGTTAATAACATTATTTAACTATTTAAACCACATGCTAGCCAACTGTTTCAAATTGTTTGGCCTCTTTCCTTTAAAACCAGCCTTATTTAGCATGTAGCACATCATCAGGCCAAAGGTTTTCCCGTAACGGAAGACTCATTATGTAATCTCAAGTGTGACGGATGGACGCTAACCAGCATTGTGCACGCCTACATTATCATGCACCACTTGCACTTTCAAATAGAATTGCTCATGTAGTTTTGTGGTTATCCATCAGCACGACCTTGTTAGAGGCAAATCTGTGACGACTATGCAGTTAGCATAATGCTAACTGGTGAACAAGCTTCCACTAGCCTCCCAGTAAACAATGGTCGTCCGTGGACGTCTGATATGTGTTTAAATATAGCCAGATATGTGATTTCAACGTTGTTCAAGTGGTTCAAATGTGTACTGGGCTTGTGGCAGTAGAAAGAGACCAAAGAAACCAGACACCAGAAACGCCTTAGCTGACCAATTTGAAGTAAGAGGGGTGAGACTGTGTAGATCTGGCTTTCTGCCAGACTTTCACTGTAACTACATATCAACAGCTTTAGGAAACGAAGGATAAAGGAAGAATACATCATGCAGTCGGCCTTGAGGAGCCGTTTCCTGGCCAGCGATATGTGACCCAGACTGTGGTGTGGATTAACAGGGAGGCTGTTTGGATATTTAGAGTAGATTTCAAGGTTATACATTTACACGTCTGAATATTGTGGTCAGTCGTGATTATATGGACCTGTCTAATCTCATTTTCATCATGTTTATTTGGTCATTTAATGCAAAACCACAGTGGAAACTGTGCAAAGCACCACCGAGGACAGTGGGCGAAGAGAAGACTCACCCTGACCCTCGGGCTACGGCTCAGAACCTCAGCAAGAATTAATGACCCACTGTCATAGCCTACAGGTATCCACTGTGGAACTGCGTTGTACTTTTAATTGGTAGCTGTATTTCTCCACGTCAGCTATAAACCTGCCAGACCGGACCCACAGTGTGCTGGACATCATTTACACATCCTTATCCAAAGGTAGTAATGTCAATTTGTAGCCTTTCATGTTTTTACTTCATACCCATCTGTAATATGGAATAAATTCTACACCCTGCTAAAAATACCAGCTCGGCCAGCTCATGCTAGTTCTACCGACTTCGAGCAGCATCGTTTTGCGACTAGTCCAGTGGGGCCATCACATGACCATCTTAGACCAGCAAAAGAAACAGTTCAAGACCATCAAAGGCCAACTTAGACCACCAAAAGCCAACAAAATCTGGCCTGAGATGTTTTTGGCAGGGCTATTTGGGAACATCTTTTCTAAATTGAGCACTACTGTTGTGCTTAGATAGTTGGATTTCTCTAGACGGGTTTAGTTAGTTGGGCAAGGCTAAATGTGCTTACTTAGATGGGTTTAGCCTGTTGGGGTAAGCTAAATAGGTTTACAAGATGGGTTTAGTTAGTTGGGCTAAGCTAAATGGGCTTGCTTAGATGGGTTTAGCTAGTTGGACTAAGCTAAATGGGCTTGCTTAGATGGGTTTAGCTGGTTGGGCTAAGCTAAATGGGCTTACTTAGATGGGTTTAGCCAGTTGAGCAGAGCTAAACAGGTTTACTTGGAATTTAGCTAGTTGGGCTAAGCTAAATGGCTTTAACTAGATGGGTTTATCTAGTTAGGCTAAGCTAAATGTGTTTAACCAGATTGCAAGCATATATCGGTCCGCTGGCTTGATCAGGTTGGCACCCCACTTACTGTTTTCCACTGCTGGCCCACCCTCGGACCACCCAGATTATTACTGTCCTCTATACAAGGTGTAATTAGTTTTAATCTCCTCTAATAGATTTTAAACGCACAAAGACTTTTATTTTAGAAAATAAACTAAGACAAATACGGTATTACAAACAACTGAGCAAAAATATTGACTAGGTCTGATATAAAAAGATTTAGTTGAAAATGTTACTGAAAATTATTCACTACTAATTAAAAATGATAACGAAAGTAAGAAACGAAGGAAGAATTAGTAAACTGGACTGTAAGTGGAAAACGAGCGATGAAACATGGCATTTTGTCTAACACTCTGCTTAACCACTGGTGATCTGCCCAAAAACACAAAATGCCAGTAGACCACCAGCTTCGCTGTTAGCGGGCCAACAGTGGTCCGCTATCCTCTTGCTATCAGGGTAGCTAGTTAGCTTGTTAGACTTGGCTAGCTTGGTTTAGCTACATGGGATCATGCTCTTAAAATAGCTTCTGTTTCTTTAAACGGTCCCAGCTGAGAAACAATTAACAGCATCCACAAAATACAACCAGTGGACAACGAAAAAATACTTTTAGCAAAGTATGCAGAGGGAGTAAGTAAGGGACGGGTGTGATTTCGGGTTCGGGTTGGAGCTGCTCCTGAAGTGACGTTCTGATGGCTGAGTACCCTGAGTTGGTTATGGAGCTTGGTTGTGTTGATGTGTGTAAGCAGTAAAGAGCTTTAGGCCTCGGCTTTGTTCTTCGAATGATCGCCGTGAGCCAGACTCTCCCCGGCCTCCTCATCCTCCTCAGGAACCTGCGGAACAAACACAGAACCGGAGAAGAACATTCACCACAGAGTTCACTCACTTTTACAGAGTTAAAGCAGTCACACCAGATTGTGGCCTCGTAAATGTGCTGAGAGGATGGGTGGTCCTGGTGCGATGTGGTTTTGGACGGAGCGTACAACTCTAACTGAATGGCTAACGTTAGCTAGTTAACTGGGGAGCTGTTCCATGTGAACCGTGTGGACCTACAAGGTAGAGTCATATTACACGATTATGTGACAGGAGGTCCAAACCTTCAAGGCCTATTTGGCAAGATGGACAAAGACCGACCAAACTTTTTGGTGCACGATGAATTGAAGCATAGTGTGGGAGTGCAGTGCTGTTGGGAAGGAAGATAAAGGTTCCCAGGATCAATAACTGATGATAAATTTAGACTGATATGATCAATATTTATTGAACTACACATACAGAAGTCTGTCTCTCAGTATGGTGTCGGGCCGCCGTGTTTGCTAACCCAACATGTCAGACGTCTCGGCATGGAGCTGTAGAGGTTCCTAATGGTGCCCTGTGATAATCCATCCCATGCAGCTTGACTATCCTCACACAGTTCCTGCAGATGGTGCGGTAGGGGTGGAGGTGGAGTGACACCAGGCCTTCTGGACGTGTGATGCGTGACAACAAACCGTTCATCTTGGCGCTGAACACGGTGCCTCCACACACGGATTCATTGGTCGTGTCACTTCATGACAGTCTGCCACGACATCATTGCAGTCTTTGGTGATGTTGCTATGGCGTTAAGAGCAGTCGTCGTAACAGCTGTCTGCCAATGGTGCTGGTGTCACTGCTTGCTCAATGTCCAAAATCGTGGTTGTTGGGTCAGTCAGGTACAGCGATAAGGCCCATCCTTGCTTAATGTCACATGTGCGGCCGAGTGTGGAACTTGAATCATTTGCACGATGTCAAACCTACCCACCAAGTTTCATTTCTGTCGGTTGATTCCTTCTGGGTGCTTGTTGTTTTGCGGTCTCACATCCTTTTATCTCTTTCAGCTCTCGCTAACCAGTAAAAGCCAGTCCAAGTGTACTCTGGTCTGGCATATCGACACATCAACACTCCTCCAACACGTCGTCTTCCTTCCCTTTCCAGCCTCTGCCATGATGTCCATGCTGGGAATACCGGGCGAGGTTCTTCTTATATCTAGCTGAAGACTAAAAGTTGTTGGTGTGTGACGTGGTGTCATGAAGTGTAACGTAGTTCTTGTGAGAGCTCTTGTGCCCAGTTATGTAGCGCTATAGCAGGCATTCCGGGCCCGGGGTGGGAACGACAGAGACACCGCTCTCCCCATTATAAGTCAGAGTACCATCAGAATGATCCTGAAGCTGCTATTTAAAGGTGAAATTCTTACATGACGTTGCAATAACAAATTAATTAGGGAGACAATTTGAAGAACTGGTGAAATTCCCATTCCATGATGTTCCCGTTTGGATGTAACCAATCAGCACACTCTCTGCGAGCAGTAAACAAACTGTTATGGGAGCAAATTGGCATCAGTGCAACAACGGAATCAACACTGTGTTCTCACCTCCCAGTAGATGGAGTCGTCGAAGCAGTTCTGGTCCGGAGGCTGACCCCATAATGGAAGCTTCATTATGAGACCTAAAGGAACGCCAAAGCACTCACATTATTCAGAGACACAACACAAACATCTGCTTATCTCGGACCAGCATCACGCACACTGGACCACCAACTAGAGAATACCTGAACAACAGCAGCCCTGTGGTCAGGAACTGACCAGTGATGAATGAGGAAGAGAGGGCTGATCAACTGTGCAGCATCAGGTGGACTACAATCTGTGTTTCTAATAAAGTGGCAAATTGGTGGAGCACAGGGTAGGTGTTTCTAATAAAGTGGCCAATTAGGGGAAGTACAGAGTAGGCTTTTCTAATAAACGGGCCAGTCAGTGGTAGCACAAGGGAAGTGTTTCTAATAAAGTGGCCAGTTAGTGGAAGCACAGGGTAGGTGTTTCTAACAAAGTGGCCAATTAGTAGAAATACAGAGTAGGTGTTTCTAAAAAAGGAGCCAGTTAGAGGTAGTGCAAGGTAGGCATTTCTAATAAAGGGGCCAGTTAGTGAATGTGAAAGGTAGGTATTTCTAATAAAGTGGCCAGTTAGTGGTAGCACAAGGGAAGTGTTTCTAATAAAGGGGCCAGTTAGTGGTAGCACAGGGTAGGTGTTNCACAAGGGAAGTGTTTCTAATAAAGGGGCCAGTTAGTGGTAGCACAGGGTAGGTGTTTCTAACATAGTGACCACTGAGAAGAAGTACAAGGTAGGTGTTTCTAATAAAGTGGCCAGTTAGTGGATGTAAAAGGTAGGTGTTTCTAATAAAGTGGCCAGTTAGTGGAAGCACAAGGTAGGTGTTTCTAATAAAGTGGCCAGTTAATGGATGTAAAATGTGGGTGTTTCTAATAAAGTGACTGGTTAGTGGATGCAAAAGGTGGGTGTTTCTAATAAAGTGGCCAGTTAGTGGAAGTACAAGATTGGTGTTTCTAATAAAGTGACCAGTTAGTGGAAGCCCAAGTAGGTGTTTCTAATAAAGGGGCCAGTTAGTGGTAGCACAGGGTAGGTGTTTCTAATAAAGTGGCTAGTTAGTGGTAGCACAAGGGACGTGTTTCTAATAAAGTGGCCAGTTAGTGGAAGCACAAGATTGGTGTTTCTANAGTGTTAGCACAGGGTTAGTGTTTCTAATAAAGTGGCCAGTTAGTGTTAGCACAAGGTGTGTGTTTTTAGTAAACTGTCCAGTTAGTGGTAGCACAGGGTAGGTGTTTCTAATAAAGTGGCCAGTTAGTGGTAGCACAAGGGACGTGTTTCTAATAAAGTGGCCAGTTAGTGGAAGCACAAGATTGGTGTTTCTAATAAAGTGGCCAGTTGGTGGAAGCACAAGATTGGTGTTTCTAATAAAGTGACCAGTTAGTGGAAGCACAAGGTAGGTGTTTCTAATAAAGGGGCCAGTTAGTGGAAGCACAAGGTAGGTGTTTCTAGAGGGGTTTTAGTAATATATTAGCTTATCCACTTACCTGTGATTGCTCCTCCAACCAGGGCAAAACCAAGAGACGAGGCCAAAGCTGCAGCCTGATAACCCGGACTCACTCTGATAGGAAAGCAAAATATAAATGTATAGTGAAATATCAGACATACAGACACCAGAACTAATCTCAGGAAAGAACCGTGTTGTTCTAGCAAAACACTTTCACTTCAGTTCACTTTCATAAACCGTATTTCATGTTCACGAACATATATCATGATGTAATTTGCTTCCATTGTACAGAGAAATGTCTCAATAAGAAACGTTAGCCTAGTGAGGTAACCAGACGGCTAGACAGAAAGCTAATGCACCTTTAAAATGAATCAGTATATGTCTGTAGTAATGAGCTCTGGGGCATGTTGTTCCAGTTCATCTCTGTCTGACCTGTTTCCCTGTACCTGTGCTGCTGTGTGGGCCTTACCCCTCTTTCCTCCCCAGTAGTGCAGCCAAGATGCCAGCCAAGCCGCCCAAAATGCCAGGCATCCCATGCAGGTTATGAACTCCGCAGGTGTCCTGAATACCCAGGCTGGACGCAAGGATGGGCTATGGAGAACACAGGGAAGGATAATGTAGCAATGGATGAATATGTGACCAGGTTTTACCAGAGTGCACCATGGGAAATGGCTCCACTGATGGAGTCTGAAGTACCATTTACGGGTGATATCAGTGACCTTAGCACTGGAGGACTGAGCACTGCTTACAGGGGAACTAGGGATCATTCACCCAGCAGCAAACCAGTTCCCCTCGAGATCCTCCACTCTCACAACGAGTGTGTACATCATATCACCACTGTCCAAGGACAAACCAGTACCTCCAAAATGCTAACTTTACAGGAGAGGCCAAAGCATTCTTCACTTTCAGTGAAACGTATTCACACAGCATGAGGACAGCTGCTCAGCTCAAATCAAAATACACATGGTCTTATTTTCTGGACAATGACAATATATACAGTTATTAACTGTATATATCCTGTATAAGAGTGTAGATATCATATATATCATATATACAATCAATAAGTGCAGATCTCATATGTATCATATATACAGTCAGTGAGTGCAGATATCCTGTTTATCATATAGACAGTCAGTGAGTGTATATATCATATTCTATATAATCAATGAGTGTAAATATCATTAATGCCATATGTATATAGACAGTGAGTGTATATATTCTATATATCATATATATATAGTCAGCGAGTGTATATATTCTATATATCATATATACAGTCAGTGAGTGTAAATATCATTAATATTATATATATAGTCAGTGAGTGTATATATCCTATATATCATTTACACAGTCAGTGAGTGTATATACCCTATATATAATATATACAGTCAGTGATCGTAAATATCATTAATATTATATATACAGTCAGTGAGTGTATATATCCTATATATCATTTACACAGTCAGTGAGTGTATATACCCTATATATAATATATACAGTCAGTGATCGTAAATATCATTAATATTATATATACAGTCAGTGAGTGTATATATCCTATATATCATACATACAGTTATAGTGTTAATTAAGTAAAAGCATGTTAATTAAAGATCGTTTTGGAGATCGTTGAAGATCAGTTTTAAACAGTTTTCTTGGTCGTTCTTGCTCTACGATGTTTCTACAGTACTGTGTGTGTTTATGCAGTATGGAGTTGCGTACACTGAGGAATTTGAAGCCAAGAGTGGAGATGATTCCGGCGGTCACTCCGATAAGCATGGCACCAAAAGGTCCAATGTTCATATCAGCGCAGGTTCCAACGGCAACTCCACCGGCCAGGGTAGCGTTCTGGATGTGCACCTGCAGAACAAGAGGTCTCCTTAAAGTCACCCAGAAAATACAGGACAATCAGAATCCCAGTATGGATGTGCCATGAGCTTGTTTCTGTTCCCAGTCATTCCCTTATCATCACTGTCAGTCTTCAGTGTCAGTGTCAGTCTGTTTTCCCTCACCATGTCCAGTTTGCCCTTATGTTCCACCAGGCTGGAGGTGGCGTAGGCCGCCAGCGCGCATGCAGCCAGAGAGAAGTAGGTGTTAATGATGGCCATGAGTTGTGGAGTTCCTGGGTCAGCGATAGCGGAGTTAAAGCTGGGCCAGAACATCCACAGGAACACAGTACCTACAGACACACAGACAGAGTCACATGGAGGACTTAGAAGCCGTTCACCTGCTAGCTAGGTTTCCCTTTACCACTCAATGCTGCCAAGCAGGGAGCGTCTTCCAGGACACATGACAGCTGCTAATGCAGCATCACTGGACAGCTCAACTTGCTTGGAGGAGAACAATAACTGCTAATTCTGTTATATCAGCTAAAAGGTTCAATCAACCAGCTGAAAGGTTTAATCAGTCCTTCATTAANTCCTTCATTAAGCTAAATCAGTTTAATCAAGCCTTCTTTAAGCTAAATCAGTTTAATCAATCCTCCATTAAGCTAAATCAGTTTAATCAATCCTTCTTTAAGCTAAATCAGTTTAATCAGTCCTTCATTAAGCTAAATCAGTTTAATCAAGCCTTCTTTAAGCTAAATCAGTTTAATCAATCCTCCATTAAGCTAAATCAGTTTAATCAATCCTTCTTTAAGCTAAATCAGTTTAATCAAGCCTTCTTTAAGCTAAATCAGTTTAATCAAACCTTCTTTAAGCTAAATCAGTTTAATCAAGCCTTCTTTAAGCTAAATCAGTTTAATCAATCCTTCATTAAGCTAAATCAGTTTAATCAATCCCCTTCATTAAGCTAAATCAGTTTAATCAATCCTCCATTAAGCTAAATCAGTTTAATCAATCCTTCGTTAAGCTAAATCAGTTTAATCAATCCTTCATTAAGCTAAATCAGTTTAATCCATCCTTCGTTAAGCTAAATCAGTTTAATCAATCCTTCTTTAAGCTAAATCAGTTTAATCAATCCTCCATTAAGCTAAATCAGTTTAATCAATCCTCCATTAAGCTAAATCAGTTTAATCAATCCTTCATTAAGCTAAATCAGTTTAATCACCCTTCATTAAGCTAAATCAGTTTAATCAATCCTTCATTAAGCTAAATCAGTTTAATCAAGCCTTCTTTAAGCTAAATCAGTTTAATCAAGCCTTCTTTAAGCTAAATCAGTTTAATCAGGCCTTCTTTAAGCTAAATCAGTTTCATCAATCCTCCATTAAGCTAAATCAGTTTAATCAATCCTCCATTAAGCTAAATCAGTTTAATCAATCCTTCATTAAGCTAAATCAGTTTCATCAATCCTTCATTAAGCTAAATCAGTTTCATCAATCCTCCATTAAGCTAAATCAGTTTAATCAATCCTTCATTAAGCTAAATCAGTTTCATCAATCCTCCATTAAGCTAAATCAGTTTAATCAATTCTCTATTAAGCCAAATTAGTATAATCAAACCTTCTTTAAGCTAAATCAGGTTGTCCCTCCACTTCTTTTTGCAAATTTCTAAAAATGAATGTGAAAAAATCTTAAATCAGGTTTTTAAAGTTTGGATAAGATGAAAAGTAATAGAGGTTTAAATCCCTCCGCCGGATGTACCACGCACAGTGAGACGTGAATGGAATCCCAGCTACTGATGTTTCAGAGTGCACCTCAAGACTGCCTTGACCAGTAATTGTCATTATATAACTGTTTGTAATGTGGAGCCGCTGGACATACCAATCATCGCGAACAGGTCGGAGTGGTAGACGGAGCCGTTGTTATCGTGCCCGTTCCGGAGGCCAGGGCGATAAAGTACACGAGCCACAGCAAGCCCAAAGTACGCTCCAAATGCGTGGATGGTCATGGAAGCACCAGCATCAGAGGCCTGAATACAGAAGAAGATAGCAGAATTACTGCCATGGATCAAAAAAGACACGATACGTGTGTTGTGCTGGTGTGAGTGGATAAGATGGCCAGTGAGTGTAGAAACGAGGAGGTGGACCTAATGAAGCGGTGGTTGGGTGTATGATGATTTAGGCAGATGGGCTATTATATGGGCTACAGATCTGGAGATTTGGTGGGGAGGGGCAGGTCTGAAGCTGAGTGGATGAATAAATGAATGAATGGATTATTCACACTAACACACCCCCAGAATTCCAACGGCCACGTGCTCGTTGATGCAGAACGTCGTGATCTCCAGCAGGGTCATGATGAGCAGCTGCACCGGACTGGTCTTTCCTAACACAGCGCCAAACGAGATCAGCACGGTGGCTGTGCTGAAGTCTGCGTTGATCATCCTGTAAAGAGAGGAGTGCAGTGAGGAACACTTATAGATAGATAGATAGATAGATAGATAGATAGATAGATAGATAGATAGATAGATAGATAGA
>CM067481.1:35893490-35910204 GCA_034552555.1 Semaprochilodus insignis | reverse complement strand
GTTCCCGCACTTAAGCATGTTGCTAAGAGAGGCTAGCGGGCCTGGTTGTGGCTCTCAGTGTAATTTTAATTCTGTTGAAATGGGACAAGCGGCTCTTCCTACAGTTGTGCTGCCGACCACTGTAAAGGTGGATGCAGAACTGTAAGCTGGACTTATCTTTGCTTATAGCAACTTCAACCAATGTATGTACAACCAGTCAACCAGCTCCTGATCAGCGTGGATTGGAGTACTGAATCTTCTCAGGACTGAGTTCAACTTGAATACTGGTGTGACGCATGGTGAACAAAACACTGCACCGCATTTCAACAACTCCATTGGCTCATTTGCATAAACTCATACCCACACACCAAAAATCCAGTATTCACTTACCTGAAGTTCTTTGACTGTTCCTTCATTGGCACATAGGTTCACCAAGTCCCCTGTGACTGAAACATACATTATAGCATGTCATACCTCTATGAGCCCCAATAACAGCTGTGACTGGATTGGACATGGACTGGACAAGTTTCTGGATGTAGCCACATCAATGTTCAGACACTCTTACATCAAAGAATTGGTCAGTTGGTCCAGATTTGGTGGATGCCTTTCCTGGCACAATTCCGAGGAGAATTCCCTGTAGACTGGGATTTTAGCCACTGCTGATAGACCCGTATGACCGTCCTCTTCCATACACCTGCAGATTCAGCTACTTCCTTCACACTATGGTCTTTGGCACGCCCAAATGCAGTCACTCCTTTTAGCCAATCATTAACATCTGCTCTGGAGCCATTTTCCACACATGGAACGAGACATTCCCTGCACTGTAGCACCTCTTCCCAATCTATGGATCCCGTCACTCACACCCCACAGGGATTTATAGCCCCATCATCCTCGTGCAGCAGCGCCATCTGCAGGAGCCTGAAGTTACTACCACCTTAAACAAAGCTTATAATCAACTGGGGTTGTGTTGCTTGTATGTGACTGTTAGAAACAGCAGAGCTGAAGACTCCAGGTAGCATGAACAGTAAGTCTGGCTGGTAATCCATCCCTGACCCTACACTAGTGCGACTCAAACCCGAAACAGGAGAGTGGCAGCACGGCTCAGTTCAGCGTTGGCCAGACACCATTACAGTGTCTGATTGAAATCATAGGCTAATTATGAAGCTCTCTGCGAGTTAAAGGAGATGAGAAAGGAGGGAGCGGCCTGCGGTCCTGCAGGACTGTATCTGAGTAATAGGACTGTATTCTCCGTAGCTCAGATGTGCCCAGCACACTGGCCTCACAGCATCAGAGCAATTAACATGTTAACTGCAATTAACGGTGACTGAATGATGAATGCTGAATGTAAATGAGACATCTGGGATGACAGACTAAAGATGACACAGTGCTGTGATGGGAGGTGCGGTATGTACATATTATATTTGTACATAGTATACATAGTGCATTTGATGAAGTCAGACTTGCCCAAGGAGCTTATAAGAGTGGCTTTACCTTATCGGTATTGAGTTCTTTGGTTCATCCTATATAGGCTGCTTCCAAGTACTGATACCATTACTAGCTCTATCTAATCCTAACTAACCTACATGTTCTTATATTTACACTTATACATTCTTAAATATTTTATTTTGGTATAATCAGTATTCAAGATTATAAGATCACCTGTCAAAAATTGAGTCCCACGTGACTGAAACGTACCTAGTAGCGCGTAACACCTCCACCAGCACCAATAACAGCTGTGACTGGATTGGGCATGTACTGGACCAGTTTCTGGATGTAGCCACATCAATGTTCAGACACTCTTACATCAAAGAACTGCTCAGTTGGTCCAGATTTGGTGGATGCCCTCCCTGGCCCAGTTCCCTGTAGACTGGGATTTTAGCCACTGCTGTTAGACCCGTATGACCGTTGAAGTTGGTTCTTTCTTTCTTGCACCGGAGGGAGAGCCAGGAGACAGGCTGAGGGGTTGAGTTGTTTATTTCAAGGTGACCACAGTGGAGTCTCAGCGCTTGTAGGAAAACAGTATCTGGACACAGTTTTTATAGGCCATCGCACCCCCCTTAAAGATCATACACGAGCGGTGTAGTCTAGGAACTAGGTGTGTTGGTGGTGTTTCACCAGATGGTCAACTCTCCTAACCAATAATTAGCCTAAAGCGATTGGACCTTTAGCCTACAGCTAGATACCCCTGATGATAACCTTTTCCCAGGACTCGGAACTCCTGGAACGCAGCTCTTCCCAGAGGATAAGAAATGGTACCAGTATGGTTTACTAATGGTAAAAAACCACCAACAATATATATAGTTGTTGAACGCATGCACTGTAGTGGTATCATGAAAACATTGATATCAGACACCGTACGCTTCCAAACACCTGCAGATTCACCTACTTCCTTCACACTATGGTCTTTGGCACGCCCACATGCAGTCACTCCTTTTAGCCAATCATTAACGCCATTTACACACATATCCGGGGATATAGAAATATTATTATTATTATTTTTTTTTTATTATTATTATTATTTTCAGGATCTTTAACACAAAGATCCATGAACAAATAAACCTGAAACAGCCCATAAACATTTTTCTCTTTAAAATATTGAACTACTTACAACTTGGCGACAGCATGTATTCCCAGGGTGGCTACAAACAGGACAGGGATGTATGCCCTTCGTACCTCAAGTTAGATCAAGCCTGGTTAACCCGTTCCCGCACTTTAGCATGTTGCTAAGAGAGGCTAGCGGGCCTGGTTGTGGCTCTCAGCGTAATTTTAATTCTGTTGAAATGGGACAAGCGGCTCTTCCTAGTGGTGTCATGAAAACATTGATATCAGACACCATACGCTTCCATACACCTGCAGATTCAGCTACTTCCTTCACACTATGGTCTTTGACACGCCCAAATGCAGTCACTCCTTTTAGCCAATCATTAACATCTGCTCTGGAGCCATTTAAACTCATATCCGGGGATCAGATGTCCTGTGACTATGCAGTGCACAACACTACTATTACCTGACGGTATATTCTTCTTCTTCTTGGCCCACATTTTTTGAGTTTCTGAGATATCAACACCTTGCCAACTCCAGAATGTTTGGTCTGATCAGGAATGGTTCATTTGTGTATATAGCTTTCTGATCCGTTATACGGTTTTCCTAAAGACTTGGTTAAATTCCGATTTTTTTCCTATAAAGAATGAATGGGGCGATAAAGTACATGCCCATCTACTGTTCTCCAGCTTGACTGACAGACACTGTTTCACATACACTGTCTCAGGGCAGACCCCCAAGCACAAATTCAATGTTGGTCTGACCTGCACTCATCTGTTTGTCTTTGTTTCCCCCATCACTCGTTCCTCCCATAGACTCCCATTCATTTTCACCCCCCTTCAAACCCTACTGTCTCCTTTAACCTACAGCCACCAAACTGTATGTCCTCACTCGGGGTAGATCCTCAAACTCTAATCCACAGCCATCCTGACCCGCACTCCTCTATGTGTTGCTTATTCATCCCTTGTTCATCCCATAGACTCCTATTCATTTTCACCCCGCTTCAAACCCTACTCCTTTAACCTACAGCCTCCAAACTGTATGTACTCACTCGGGGCGGATCCCCAAACTCTAATCCACAGTCGTACTGACCCCCACTCCTCTATGTGTAGCTTATTCATCCCTTGTTCCTCCCATAGACTCCCATTCATTTTTAGCAACCCCTTAGCAAGCGGCTAACAACAAGCCTACGCTGCCCAATCACTCAGCACGTTCTACAGGAAACGCACTCTTCTACTTTTGATGTGTGACTGTACTGTGTTTTATCCCAGCACAGCAATAGCTAATCATGTTTATGGTTTTTGAGTGTGCCAGTGCATGGTCTCCCTGATTACCCTCAAATGGAGAAAGGAAGCCCAGGTGCGTTTGTAATTATGCACGTCTCGAGCTGAATCACCCTTTATTTATGACTCAGAACAGCGTGTGGCTTTCCTCTGGGGAAAGAGCCATTTGTCAAGTTGCTCTCTGTCCTTGAGCCGGCCAGTGGTTAGCCAATAGGCCCTTCCGATCCCGTTCTGCTGTAATTAAGACTCACCCTATTCAAATGAGGGCAGAAACAAACTAATGCTCTGGTGATGAGCTCTGGTATTGAGTTAATGCCATGAATCACCCACGGGAGGAGGCTGTGATGAGATGCCAATCAAACCTAAGAGCTATGGCTCCTTCTGGCCAGATCTGAGGTGGTTAGTTTAAAGTAGTTTTGTTATATGTGAACAGTTTGGGCTCATTTGTGCTTGTACAAAGGTGAAGGAACCTACAGTGTGAGTTCTAAGAGAAAGTGGTGAAATGGCAGTACGTTATGTTTCTTGCACTCTCTGGGGTTAGAACGTCCATGGAATACAGGCTCTAGATATTTGATCCATGTTACAATAAATAGAATTCAGTTTTCAGTCAATGTTTAAAACTTAGGTGGGCAAATCTCTGGCCGTCTTTTCTTACAGGTAAGAATGATAGATTGTACCAACATAGATTTATACTGATCATCAAAGAAACAGCTGCACCCAGAAGGAGGTGTGGGATTGCAGTGCCGTTGGGAAGGAAGATAAAGGTGACCAGGATCAATAAATGATGATCAATTTAGACTGATATGATCAATATTTATTGAGCTACACATACAGAAGTCTGTCTCTCAGTATGGTGTTGGGCCTCCAGACGCCTCGGCACAGAGTTGTAGAGGTTCCTAATGGTGTCCTGTGATAATCCATCCCATGCAGCTTGAATATCCTCACACAGTTCCTGCAGATGGTGCGGTAGGGGTGGAGGTGGAGTGACACCAGGCCTTCTGAACGTGTGACAACAAACCGTTCATCTTGGTGCTGACCACGGTGCCTCCACACACGGATTCGTTGGTCGTCTCCACCAAGACAAAAGCGGGACTCGTCACTGAAGATGACCCGCTGCCATTCTGAGTCACTCCATGACAGTCTGGCACGACACCATTGCAGTCTTTGGTGACGGTGACGTGGCGTTAAGGACAGTCGGCGTAACGGTCTGTGTGCATGTAGTCCTGCGTGGTGCAGCCGCCTGCCAATGGTGCTGCACTAACAGGATGACTCATGGAGGACATCACTGCTCGCTGAATGTCTGCAATCGTGGCTGTTGGGTCAGTCAGGTACAGAGATAAGACCCGTCCTTGCTAGGTTACATGTGTGGTCGAGCATGAAACTTGAATCATTGGCATGTCTCACAGTGTCAAACCTACCCACCAAGTTTCATTCCTGTTGGTTGATTCCTTCTGGGTGCAGCTGTCTGGGCAACTGTTTATTTGATAATCAGTGTTTGTGCTGCATTGTTGTAAAAGCCCACACAAACGTCTAGCTACAAAGTATGCATCGCAATATTTAGCTTGTCTTAATAAGATTTAATAAGTTGCAACACATAAAAAACACATGCAATGAAAAACGGCCAGTGGGCAGCCCAGAAAACGCTGAGCAAAACGCAAGCGGACCACCAGATTTGCTACATCTTTGCTTATCAAGATAGCAGAGGGCTATATAAGCACAAGTACTGGCAAGGAACACCTGGGAAGGGGAGGAGCCACAAACTAGGAACAGATGAGGGGCATGGCAGTAGGGCGGAGACTAGGAGCTAGAAAACACAAGGACAAGATAAACATAAGGACATGAGGACAAGATAAACAAGCAAGGAGGGAAGCAGGGCAAGGCATGACAGGTTGGTGACCGCTAGCAAACCGGAACGAGAAAGCCTATTCCAGCGCCTGGAGCCAAAACTGCAGGTCTGTGTAGTGAAGGGAATACAGAAGGATGAAAACCGCCAGTGAAGAAATAGAGGAGCTGAGTGAGTGAATGGAAAATAAACAGCTTCATGTACCGTGTGTACAGAGGCTGCCCAGAAGTGACAGCACGTCTGTGTGTCCTACATTCAGACAATCGTAGAGAAGTGGAGAGCAACATGATGGAATCATTAAACATGATTTCCGCTGCTGGGGAATTTCTCTACAGTCACAGGCACACACAGATTTCTGGATGGTGTATTATAGTTATGAGGAACTACTTAATCAGGTTGGCAAAATGAGACTGTGCTGATTAGCCAGAATCCAGTACTCAGAGAGCATATCAGAACTCTTCAGAACTCTTCAGAAGTCTTCAGAATGCTCACGGTTTAGGTGAGTGTTTGCATTAACTAGCAGGTATGGTTGTTTCCTGGACAGATGAGAATACTACATTGGAGTTCTGGAAGGAGGAATCATGCTCTGAATTAGGGATGCACAATAATATCGGAATCCTGTCTCTATCAGCAGATGTTGGTTTTGTGTTTTGTCACGTTACATGTGTTTGTCCAGGTGTTTCCCCAGGTTACATGTGTTTGACCAGGTGTATCCTCAGGTTAGATGTGTTAGTCCAGGTGTTTCCCCAGGTTAGATGCGTTTAACCAGGTGTATCCTCAGGTTAGATGTGTTTGTCCAGATGTTTCCCCAGGTTAGATGTGTTTGTCCAGATGTTTCCCCAGGTTAGATGTGTTTCCCCAGATGTTTCCTCAGGTTAGATGTGTTTCCCCAGATGTTTCCCCAGGTTAGATGTGTTTCCCCAGGTGTTTCCCCAGGTGTTTCCTTGGGTTACATGTGTTTGTCCAGGTGTTTCCTCAGGGTGGATGTGTTAGTCCAGGTGTTTCCTCAGGTTAGATGTGTTAGCCCAGATGTTTCCTCGGGTTACATGTGTTTGACCAGATGTTTCCTCAGGTTAGATGTGTTTCCCCAGATGTTTCCCCAGGTTAGATGTGTTTCCTCAGATGTTTCCCCAGGTTAGATGTGTTTCCTCAGATGTTTCCCCAAGTTAGATGTGTTTGTCCAGATGTTTCCTCAGGTTAGATGTGTTTCCCCAGATGTTTCCCCAGGTTAGATGTGTTTGTCCAGATGTTTCCCCAAGTTAGAAGTGTTTGTCCAGATGTTTCCCCAAGTTAGAAGTGTTTGTCCAGATGTTTCCCCAGGTTAGATGTGTTTCCTCAGATGTNATGTTTCCCCAGGTTAGATGTGTTTCCTCAGATGTTTCCCCAGGTTAGATGTGTTTGACCAGATGTTTCCCCAGGTTAGATGTGTTTGACCAGGTGTTTTATTGAGTAGTTTTAAGATTTTCTAACTGAAGATTGGATGCTGCAAGATAAGACAAAATTCCTACACTAAAACAAGATTTACTTCTGTAATCTGAACTTGTGAAAAGTCTTCACAGGCCAAAAACTGAGTCACCCTGCATGTTTAAGGTGGTAGTAACTTCAGGCTCCTGCAGATTGTGCTGCACGAAGATGATGGGGCTATAAATACCTGCGTTAAAATCCCAGTCTATAGGAAACTCTCCTCGGAATTGTGCCAGGGAAGGCATCCACCAAATCTGGACCAACTGACCAATTCTTTGATGTAAGAGTGTCTGAACATTGATGGGACCTACACCCAGAAACTTGTCCAGTCCGTGCCCAATCCAATCACAGCTGTTATTGGTGCTGAAGGAGGTGTTACACACTATGCGGTACAAACTTGTGTGGTGAGCTTTTCAAGTAGCACTAGGCTCCAGGTCTCTAGTGTACCATCGCACCACCATCTCATAGCATGTGTTGCGTTGAACATGATAACGAAATGTTGGTATATTAACCTATACAGAGCTTTTTATAGCTCCCATCTCTGGGAGCCATATGACTAGAGTCTGATGCAAAGAGAACGAATGAATGAGTGACTAATGGGTAGGCACAGAGAGGGTGGCTGACAAATTGTGCGTGACAGCAGATGGGCTACAGTCTGTAATTGTACACCTATGTAGTGTTCCTATAAGGTAGGCTGTCCTCTTTAGATGGCTGGTGAATGGAAGTGAACACGGTGATGCGCCAAGGCTTATGAGGCGTACTGAGAGCCTGGCGTTTGTCGTGCTGCGTCTTGAATGAGAAACGTACTGCGCTCTCAGCCTGGGCAAGAACAAGCTGTTCCAGTACACAGGGGCCCACATACTACTGGTGAACTGCGGCTCCAGTCAGGGGCTGGCTGAAGTCTTGTTTACACGCCAACTAATGGGCCTCTCCTTCGCATGTCTCGTGATGAGGCTGACGATGACGCGCGCGTGAATAAAGGCCTGCTCTTACTCTCTTTGTCGTAAGAGTGACATCATTCCCAGAGGAGGATTCCTTTTTCAGTCCGATTGATCGATTGATTCTTTTTTTTCCCACCCTCCTGTTGGATGTCTGGTTTGGTCGTGACATTCGCCTGATGAGGAGAGAAGACTGACAAATGAGCTGAGCGCAACAGAAGACCGATGCGAATCAAGAGCAAGTCGATGTATATCTGTGGAGAGAGAGAGAGCGAGAGCGCACGAAAGACGGAGTGAATGAGAAAGTGAAAGGAGAAGGGAGAGAGAGTGGAGCTGCAGAGTCCCGATCCTGAGCCCCGGCTCCGTGTTTTGTGGCGAGCCCGGAGCCTGTGGAACATGCAGAGAGCGTCTCGGTCCTCCTCTCTGCTGCAGTGGAGGACTAAACGCACAGCTTAAACCCGTCCCTCTCCTTCTCCACTCCTCCGCTTCAGGGGCAGGCTCAGAGAGAGTGAGAGAGGGGGGAAATACGAAAGAAGGCGGCAGAGAAATACAGACCAGACGTTTTTCCCCCAAGCTGGCTGGATCTGGATCATTTGTGCACCTGTTTTTTTCCCTCTCTCTCTCTCTCTCTCTCTCTCTATCTCTCTCGCTCCGTCTCTCTCATGACTGTCCTCTGCTTCCCTGGCATGGTGTGAAGAAGCATGCGTGTGTGCCGATGACTCCCACACGGAGACGGATTCTCAGGTAAGAACACGGGCTCTGGCCGTCTGCTTTCTATCCAAAGACCCGGCACGTATTCCAGTGTCGTTCTGCTGTAGAAGTCCGGCATTGAGGTGCATCCCGGAATCAGCAGTGGCAGTGCTCCATACGTGGAGGTAACAGACTTAATCGAGGGATATTGCCGTGTGCCAGTGTGCAGATGTGGAGGCTGTGCTGTATCTGTGTTGAAGGGCTTCAGTGTGTGTGTGTGGGGTATATCAGTAGTCCCAGGTATCTACCGCGCTCAGTGGGGGTGTGGGAACCGGTCGTGCTTGGCCGGAGCGCGCGTTCTTATTGCGCAACGAGAAGCAGCAACATCTGTATGAACAGCTTGTGCCTCGCGCTGCCCCTCCGTCTTGGGGCTGGCATGAACGGAGCGTCCAGAGAGTGAGCGGACGATGCAGGAAGGTTGCCTAGCAATAGCCATGCCCACTGCTCAGTTCTGGAAGTGGAGGGATGCGATTTTCTGCTTCGCCGCTTAACAGCCGAGCACAGGGCTGTACACCCTCGCCGATGAACCTGAGAAACGTGCTCGATGTGGTGAGGGACAGAGGAGACAGATGGGGTCGCTGTGCAGGTTTTGGGCTCGCCGTGAGCATCTTAGTCTCGTGTGGACTGCTGGTCCGAGGCTCGGCTGGCGGGTCATCTGCTGGAGCTCCCTTACACCTTCGCTCCTCACTTCTTTCTAAGCAGATACATGCCAAAGCAGGAGGTGCAGCTTCCAGCACTGCAGAGCATGAGCATGTCCGAAATAGGGACACATTCCTTCTGTTTTTCGGAATTATGTGCCACAACCGCTATGAAATAGGGTATAGCTGTGGCCACACAGACACATACACCCTTCAGAGAGAGGACACAATGCTATGTAGCATAGATCGTCTAATGTTACTTAGGCATCATTTGAGCACAGCAGCTGCCGTCTACACTATGTGTACAGTTCATGATGAATGGACCAACAGTAATGGCCCCACACTGCTTGGAATAAAGTCTGGTTCCATTGACTTACATTAACACTGAATTAGGTTTTTGCCCACCCAGAAGGAGGTGTGGGATTGCAGTGGTGTTGGGAAGGAAGATAAAGGTTACCAGGATCAATAACTGATGATAAATTTAGACTGATATGATCAATATTTATTGAGCTACACATACAGAAGTAGTCTCTCTTAGTATGGTGTTGGGCCGCCGTGTTTGCTAACCCAACACGCCAGACGTCTCAGTATGGAGCTGTAGAGGTTCCTAATGGTGTCCTGTGATAATCCATCCCATGCAGCTTGAATATCCTCACACAGTTCCTGCAGATGGTGCGGTAGGGGTGGAGGTGGAGTGACACCAGGCCTTCTGGACATATGACGTGTGACAACAAACCGTTCATCTTGGTGCTGACCACGGTGCCTCCACACACGGATTCGTTGGTCGTCTCCACCAAGACAAAAGCGGGACTCGTCACTGAAGATGACCCGCTGCCGTTCTGAGTCACTCCATGACAGTCTGGCACGACACCATTGCAGTCTTTGGTGACGGTGACGTGGTGTTAAGGACAGTCGTGGTAACGGTCTGTGTACATGTAGTCCTGCATGGTGCAGCCGTCTGCCAACAGGATGACTCACGGAGGGCACCACTGCTCACCAAATGTCTGCAGTTGTGGCTGTTGGGTCAGTCAGGTACACCGATAAAGCCCGTCCTTGCTTACATCACATGCACAGTCGAGAAAACTCTGTGCTACATTACTCCACCTAAAACTACATTACTCCGCCTCCTCGTGTAGAACTAACCCCATCCCAATAGACCTTTAGACCATCAAAACATCCTAATTATTCTTTTATTATAATTATTCATTTTCTGATAACCGCATTTAGACTATCAAATTATCCTGCCTGTAGTTTTAACACAAGGCTTAAGTCAGCTACCGTCCAAAATCTCCCATTCCACCTTAAGTGACTCAGCAGTTACATTCTGCCACATGACACTATTTAAGGTGGAACAGGAAAATTAGAGCTAGAACCTTGTGAATAAGCGTCTGAGCCCCAGCCTCGTATTTTTAATGCCAGTTGTACTTTTGATTTAGGTGATTTAAGCGATCAAGACGTCCCAGCAAACAAACAGTGGACCAACATCCAGAGCAACTGCAGTTTCCCATGTTGCCAGCAGTTAAAGTAAAAAGAGCCTCCATTTCCTGGCAGTATGAAGCTCCGCTCTGCTCCTATCCAAAGTAATTTCAATTAGGCACCTCCATAGACAACTTCATACGACCGTAAATGGCTACAAAAGCAACATTAAACCTATTCCCTGATTGGATCATAAGCAACACTACCCCAGCACACCAGCGTTTGATGATGCTCTGCAGTAAGGCAGCTAAAAGTTCCCGTCCAGCCAAGCACGATGGTGGAAACCATGTTGGAGCCCTCACTTTAGTACAACTATTTTAAGCACCAATCCAACAAAAGGGAACCTCACAAAGCAAAGTCTCCATTCAGCAGCAGTGATAAAGAGCCCCAGCTGAATCCAGATCTGGGTAAAAGGCACGTGGGTGCAATAGCTTCAGTGCATGTGTGGCAAAATACTATAGTAGTGACTTACACTATATTGCCAAAAGTGTTCACTCACCCATCCATGTCATTGAATTCAGGTGTTCCAATCACTTCCATGGCCACAGGTGTATATAACCAAGCACCTAGGCATGCATAGTGCACAGAGGTTGCCAACTTTCTGCAGAGTCAGTCACTACAGACCTCCAAACTTCATGTGTCCTTCAGATCAGCTCAAGAACAGTGTGTAGAGAGCTTCATGGAATGGGTTTCCATGGCCGAGCAGCTGCATCCAAGAATTACATCACCAAGTGCACTGCAAAGCGTCGAATGCAGTGGTGTAAAGCGCCGCCCCTGGACTCTAGAGCAGTGGAGACGTGTTCTCTGGAGTGACCAATCACGCTTCTCCATCTGGCCATCTGATGGACGAGTATGGGTTTGGCGGTGGGCCAGGAGAACGGTACTTGTCTGACTGCACTGTGCCGAGTGTAAAGTTTGGTGGAGGGGGGATTATGGTGTGGGGGTGGTGTTCAGGAGTTGGGCTCAGCCCCTTCCAAATCATTGAATTCAGGTGTTCCAATTACTTCCATGGCCACAGGTGTATAAAACCAAGCACCTAGACATGCAGGCTGCTTCTACAGACAGTGAGAGAATGGGTCGCTCTCAGGAGCTCAGTGAATTCCAGTGTGGTACCGTGATAGGATGCCACCTGTGCAACAAGTCCAGTCGTGAAATTTCCTCCCTACTAAATATTCCACAGTCGACTATCAGTGGGATTATAACAGAGTGGAAGCGATTGGGAACGACAGCAACTCAGCCATGAAGTGGTAGGGCACGTACAATGACAGAGCGGGGTCAGCTGATGCTGAGGATGCAGAGTCAGTCTCTACAGACCTCCAAACTTCATGTGGCCTTCAGATTAGCTCAAGAACAGTGTGTAGAGAGCTTCATGGAATGGGTTTGCACTTTAGTACAACTATTTTGAGCACCAGTCCAACAAAAGGGAACCTCACAAACCAAGGTCTCCGTTCAGCAGCGGTGATAAAGAGCCCCAGCTGAATCCAGATCTGGGTATAAGGCACCTGGGTGCAATAGCTTTAGTGCATGTGTGGCAAAATACTACAAGGGCTTCCCTACAGGCCTTTAACAGGACAGCACCGGAGCATTAATCACTAATACACCCCTCCGACCCACTGACGCCGCTACTCACTGCTCTCCTACATAAGTCACGTTCTTATGGATCTCAGTGTTATGATTATGCTGCCTATGACACAGCCGCACTACGTTTACATTGACTGTCTAATTGAGCCGGGATGCTTAAACAACACTAAACCAGATTAGGCCCACGGAGCGATCACCGTTTCCAGAGACTGTCTGGCTTAACCCGAGCACCTCATTATCTATGACTGCTGATGTTCTCCGGCTCATTATTTCAGCTGTGTGTGACGTTTCCAGGCTAGAAGGGGCTAAAAAGGGTGTGCGCCATGCCTGCCTGTTTAGGGGGCAAAACCAAACCTCTCTGAGGCCACAGGGTTAAAGATCTCCACAGAATCTGTTGGCAGCATTCAGGAAAACGTGTCTGGATGTCATGTGATAATGACACAATAAATGTTCCCGATTCCACAAAGGGAATTTGGCATTTTGCCACATATCTATGCCCAAATTGTGAGACTGTGTACACTGGAGTGTCTTCTGATTTCATCGGCGTGTCCGCCTTTGCTGTGGTAACAGCCTCTACTCTTCCTGGAGAGCCTTTACCCATGACATTCTAAGAGTACTAGATTGCATTCAGCCCCAAGTGCGTTAGTGAGGTCCCAAAATTCTGGAGCGCCATCACAGTACATATACCCCAACACTTTCCACTGAGAACATTAACTCAATGGAATTAACACCACCACACTGGACACAGCGCCTCATCTAGGCTTGTGAGGTTGCCAGCTGGACCCTACAGGACTGACAACATGCAGCGTGGTCCGACAAGTCATGGTACCAGTTGTGTTGGTAGGGTTTGTGTGTGGTGCAGACCCCATAAAGCCATGGACACAAAGGCACTGTGCAGGCTGGTGGTGGTTCCATACTGGTGTGAGGTGTGTTCTCAAGGCATGGGGTTGGTTCCACTGGTCTACCTAAACACGTCATTGACCACTACATTTTACTGCTTGTTGACCAATTGCAGCTCAGACTTCACGTACCTCCACTGTAATGGGATATTTCAGCAGGATAATGCAGTGTACCATTGGGCCCAAGTTGTCCAGAATTGGTACAGGGAGCATTCTGGAGAGTTCCAATGAACGGTCAACGGCACCTACATAACACCTACATGAGCTTGCCATGACAACTAACATAACTTTGCATGAATGTTTATTAATGCTTATTCCAGAAGGTATCATCAAAAGGCTATGTAAGCTAACTCAATCAAAACTGGTAAACTTAACCTTTACAATGAATGACGTCTGTTGGAATAAGCATTCTGGAACATTTATGTAGGGTTGTCAGTTGTAGTGACTTACACTATGTTGCCAAAAGTGTTCACTCACCCATCCATGGCATTGAATTCAGGTGTTCCAATCACTTCCATGGCCACAGGTGTATAAAAGCAAGCACCTAGACATGTATAGTGCACAGAGGTTGCCAACTTTCTGCAGAGTCAATCACTACAGACCTCCAAACTCCATGTGGCCTTCAGATCAGCTCAAGAACAGTGTGTAGAGAGCTTCATGGAATGGGTTTCCATGGCCGAGCAGCTGCATCCAAGCCTTACATCACCAAGCGCAATGCAGAGCGTGGAATGCAGTGGTGTAAAGCACCGCCACTGGACTCTAGAGCAGTGGAGACTTGTTCTCTGGAGTGACCAATCACGCTTCTCTGCCTGGCAGTCCGATGGACGAGTCTGGGTTTGGCGGTTGCCAGGAGAACAGTACTTGTCTGACTGCATTGTGCCGAGTGTAAAGTTTGGTGGAGGGGGGATTATGGTGTGGTGGTGCTGTTCAGGAGTTGGGCTCAGCCCCTTAGTTCCAGTGAACAGAACTCTTAATGAGATTTGGGGCAATTTCATGCTCCCAACTTTGTGGGAACAGTTTGGGGACGGCCCCTTCCTGTTCCAACATGACTGCGCAGCAGTGCATAAATCAAACTCCACAAAGACATGGATGAGCGGGTTCGATGTGGAGGAACTTGAATGGCCTGCACAGAGTCCTGACCTCAACCCGATAAAACACCTTTGGGATGAATTAGAGCGGAGACTGCGAGCCAGGCCTTCTCGTCCAACATCAGTGTCTGACCTCACAAATGTACCAGAATGGTCAAAAATTCCCATAAACCTATAAAATTCCTAAATCTTGTGGAAAGTCTTCCCAGAAGAGTTGGAGCTGTTATAGCTGTAAAGGGTGGAACATCATATTAAACCCTATGGATTAAGAATGGGAGGTCACTCAAGTTCATACGCGTGTGAAGGCGGACGAGCGAATACTGTTGGCGATATAAAGTATGTAGGTGTCATGTAGCTTTACACACAGTGCCCCACAGTGAAGTGCTACCAAATACACTATGTCTAATGATGCTGAAGGGCTTTAAGCTACATGTGTCATTTCCCCCCATGGTGAAACTAGCTGTTATGCATGTTGCCTACATCACCTCTGTGGTAGTATGACCTGGCCAATATAACCACTGTCCAATCGCTGAGCGAACGGCATTAGTAGGTTTTTCCATCAGTACAGGCGTGTGCTTCCCAACTGTGTCCAGCCATGTGTGAATGTGTCACTCGGCCTATTAAATGCCAGCAGGCCACTTGGCAACAAACCCAGGAATGGAGGAGATGCCTGAGACCGGTACAGAGAAGAAGGTCCACCACAGACCCAATCACTGCTGCTCCCTCCTCCCCGTCATTCCTAAACACACAGGCTTTCCCTCTCCATCAAAACCAACATGTCCTCAGGGGACCTTCCCTCTACACGCTTCCAGGGCAGTGGGATGAAAAAGAACACAAATTGATTTCATGCTTGATGAGAAGCTGATTAAGGAAACACAAGTCAAAGCTGATGTTTTGATGTTTTCCCATGGACAGGTGTGAATCCCTACCAAGGCAAGCCCTACCAAGACGCAGGACCTGGACGGACACCTATTAGTCCTGTTTTCGGGATGAACTATCAGAAATTAACAATATTATGTGTGCCATTGGCTCACGTCCGTGTCAAAAGACATGCCTCCCCCTGACACACATTCTTTGATGTTCTCCTTTTGGGGTTATGAAAGTGGCCACCCTAGCTCTGACACATCATTTCATTTCAACTACCCCAGTACTGAAGCAAATCGAGAAATCTGAATCGGAAAATGCGAATTTAGAGGTCTCAAACCTCATTTGACAGTTGGCTAAATGAACTGATGTAGGATCATCACTGTGATGAAGCTAGAATCGATCTTAAAAATCCTATACTGGTCGTGTTCTGCTCATTGTATGGATTCCCAAGAAATGGGCCTTTTAACGTGCTTAAACCAGGGGGGGAAAGACCGGACCGGGACATTTCCATAAATACTAGCTTTAAAATGTTCTAGTTTTAGCACAAGACTGACAACAAGCAACGCCTTTGCCTAAGCCATCGGTTGTGAATAAGCTGTTCAGCATCCACCACAACTCAATTCACTTTCACATCTCCACATCAGCCAGAACAGTTTTGACTAGCACAAGTAAACAAGCTCTACACACTCTGGAATAAAAGTCTTGAGTGTGTTTTCTTCACCATCTGCCCCGGCTGTTTCCACAGCCAGCCATTTACCATGAAAGCCCACCGCAACCCTTCCCCTGCCCTCCAAACATCAATGGCCTAAAATAACCGCCCCACAAAGCCCTGCGGGGGCCTAAGCTAAGAGGGCACTCGAGGTGTTGGACGCCTGCTGGCTTTCGCACGCCGGCTGAGATGCTACAGAGAACGGTTACCGCATCCCAAAGGGCAAGTGAAGGCAAAGTGTCACTCCGGGTCACTCCCAGGGAAACACTTGTGCTGTGTTGCGGAGCATAAAGCCCGGCAGTCGGAGAAGTGGCATGGTGTGACCTTTGGCTTATCTGTTCAGCTGAAACTGCTCTGCTTGAGATTGACAAAGTGTTCGGAAAGGTTCAGTTAAACCACACAGAACCCGGTCCTGACAGATTACACTTATCTACCATTCAAATGAGTGATCACAACTACAGCCAGCACATTAACGCTGAACTACTATGAAGGGAGACCTAGTTTAATTAATTGGTTAGTGTAGTGCAGGAGCTTCTTGGTGAATTTTGACTTAAGCACACTCATCCTCAAAAGAACAGCTGCACCCAGAAGGAGGTGTGGGACTGCAGTGCTGTTGGGAAGGAAGATAAAGGTTACCAGGATCAATAACTGATGATAA
>CM067481.1:35851556-35892990 GCA_034552555.1 Semaprochilodus insignis | reverse complement strand
GGGTGGACGACTCGGTATCCTGTAGTGCTGGGTGGACGACTCGGTATCCTGTAGTGCGGGGTGGACGACTCGGTATCCTGTAGTGCTGGGTGGACGACTCGGTATCCTGTAGTATGGGGTGGACTACATTTCACAGGTTGCTTTTTTAAAGGCACAGTGTGGAACACTAGTCTGTTTAGAGAGTGAAAAGTGGTTGAACATTGCCGTATAAAAGTGAGTAATGAGTGTTTTGGGTACATAAGCCGACACAAACCTTGTACGTGCACCTCGGGTAAAGAAATACAATACAGGAATAATGTGGGCTGGTTGTAATACGGGCTCGTTAAAGTGGCCACAGGAGAACACGGTGCTTCTAAGGCAGGTGTGAAGAGGCTGGTAATGAAACAGACGACGGTGATGATTATTCAAGAAGTAATAATGAAGTCCGTTTGTTTCTTCTGCTTAGCAGGACATCTGTTAATTTGTCCTGATTGTTTTGAAATCAGTGTCTCTTTTTACTCGTTGTTCTATCGCTGCTCCTTGTTGCCAACTTCCACCCATCATTTAAGCCTCCCGTGATGCATGACAGCTATCAGCCAGGGAAAGCTGATAGAGAACCAGTATTAGAATAAAGAGTACTGGCATTCACGCCAAAGTACAGTGTTCCCCTGGAGGCCACAGGGAGGGGGAGGCTAGAAACCATGGACGAATTTCAAACCAACTAGGATGAATAGTACAGGGACAGCAACTCCCTAACACACTGCTTACCAGCCAAAGGACCCTGGCGCTCATTCCGGTAAATTATCCAAAGAAGTCTGGAGTCCAGAAGTCTTCCTGCTCTGACGTCACGTTGAAAATGCTCCCAGGAAGCTATTTTCAGACAGACAATACAACGGGATCCATTTTGGCCTGACGTATGGTCTCTATGTAGATACAGAGGAACAGGATCGTTTCACGAGATGTAGTCTACATACATACATGTGGCAGTTCAGGGCTGGAGGTTAGGGAACCAGCATGGTGACCGGAAGGATGCCGATTTGATTCCCTGAGCCAACACAACATGACTGAAGTGCCTTTGAGCATGGCACCTAACCCCCAACCGCTACCAGGTCGCAGGTACCATGGATAGGGCTGCCCACCACTCTGGACAAGTGTGGTCACTGTCACCTAGTGTGTGTGTGTGTTTCACTTCACGGATAGGTTAAATGCAGAGGTCAGATCCCTCTGTGTCCAAACACAAACGGCAAACGGTTCTAAACACTAATTTAAAGTGGCAATCCGTAAGTCTTGTGGGTTTGGCGACCTCTCTGGTGAGAATGTGTAACTGCACTGAGCATGTGGAAGACCACGTTTAGAGCGCGCAATGTGATGCGGCCTGATGAGTAGTCAGTGCACAGTATTCAGAGGGCACACGGTCCTGGTCTTTGTCATAGCCAACAGTTACCACAGGCAAACAGAGATTGTGTTCAGTATTTATATTCTCAGTCAGGTATCTACACTCATCATCAAAAGAACAGCTGCACCCAGAAGGAGGTGTGGGATTGCACTGCTGTTGGGAAGGAAGATAAAGGTTACCAGGATCAATAAATGATGATCAATTTAGACTGATATGATCAATATTTATTGGGTGGAGGTGGAGTGACACCAGGCTTTCTGGACGTGTGACAGCAAACCGTTCATCTTGGCGCTGACCACGGTGCCCCCACACATAGATTCATTGGTTGTCTACTCCAGGACAAAAGCGGGACTCGTCACTGAAGATGACCCGCCGCCATTCTGAGTCACTCCATGACAGTCTGCCACGACACCATTGGAGTCTTTGGTGACGGTGACGTGGTGTTAAGGACAGTCGTGGTAACAGTCTGTGTGCATGTAGTCCTGCGTGGTGCAGCCGTCTGCCAATGGTGCTGCACTAACAGGATGACTCATGGAGGCATCACTGCTCACTGAGTATCTGCGATTGTGGCTGTTGGGTCAGTCAGGTACAGATCATTGTCTCACAATGTCAAACCTTGGGTGCACCAAGTTTCATTCCTGTTGGTTGATTCCTTCTTGGTGCAACTATTTGTGCAACTATTCTTTCGATGATGAGTGTATTTAGATGGTCATATAGGTTGAAATATACAGTGAATATAGCACCTGAAATTGTGTGAGAATAGTGACTTTCCTAACAACAGAGGCAAAAAATTGCATTAGCTAGCTAACTGGCTAATCTGCTATACAGACTGCACTATATAGCACTTTGGGAACTGTGTTGCAGTAGCAGTGGCATTAAAAACCTGTCAAATATGAAATATGATTGGACAGTCTGTCCAGTTCATAGTTACGACTGGCTTGCAAAGACCACAACATATAAAAAGGAAAGCAAGACAAGAAGAAAGACAAACACACAGTCTCTAATAGAGAGTTTAAGATAGGTGTGGTCGGATAATCAACACCTCCGGATGCTACCAAGATCCGAGCTACACTCCAAGAGCCCAAAAAATCCATCCATCCAAGTCCAAAATCTCCCCTGGAAGCCTTCCTTGGATCTAATACCTCTTTTCCACCAACAAAGTGCCAGTGCTTGTGCCCAGCTGGTGCTGGTTCCCAGGCTCTTTAGTCCTGAAGCAGAAGTCGGCGGACAACGCATAAAAACAACATGGTGGAACATGTACTTCCTGCTTTGTCTTACCATCCAGAACCAACGATTGCGTGCAAGACTTCCCATTTTAGATAGCCCTGCGACTCTTTAGAAGACGGAATCCTCCTGTTGTATGGACTCATCCAGGAGCACATTACTAGTGGGATACGATTGCTCCCCAGTTCAGCCGGAGTTCAGCTCTGGGAGGAGTTGCCCTCCCGGAACAGGACATGCATTTTACAACACTGAGGCCTTTATGACAGTTCAACAGTGGTTTAAAGGCCCTTGCCAGGTTTGTATCTGTAGAGTACTCTGGACCGCATTCTGGACTGCTCGGGACCGCACTCTGGACCGCATTCTAGACTGCTCGGGACTACTCTGGACTGCATTCTGGACTGCTCGGGACCGCACTCTGGACCGCATTCTGGACTGCTCAAGATTACTCTGGACTGCATTCTGGACTGCTCGGGACTACTCTGGACTGCATTCTGGACTGCTCGAGACTGCACTCTGGACTGCTCGGGACTGCACTCATGACCACATTCTGGACTGCTCGGGACTACTCTGGACTGCATTCTGGACTGCTCGGGGCTGCACTCTGGACCGCATTCTGGAACCAGACATCATATCCAGAGTGGTCTCCTCTCTTCAGTTGACACCAAAAGACGAAATTACAACAACAGCATATAGCACATACTCTTCGTGCCACAGCAGCCTTGAGTGTTCCACAGTTGGGTGTGCGATTAGACATACTGGTTGGTCTGACATGTTTGTAAGCTGTGTGCTGTCAGTACTTGTGGGACTGGGCCAGCCTGCCAGTCAGATTAACAGTGCATCTCTCTGGGTGGATCTGTGGTCTCTGACGGAAACTATTCAGGTGTTTCAGAGCTGTCTGAGCTGCGTGGACTGAGCCCAACATGACAGAAGATACTAATTAAACAAGCATATGTTCCACGGGATATGATAAGTGTACCGTCTTTGATCCCTTAGCCACGGGCAATTTAATGCACACAGGCGACTTACCTGCTACACCATTTAAGGTGGATAAACTGCAAGCAACAAATAACACTGACAATGGCTGTTGGCATCCACACATTAACTATATAAGCTCACCAGACCAAAAAGGTAGTCACCTGTGACTGAAACGTACGCAATAGCATATAATACCTCCACGAGCACCAATAACAGCTGGGACTGGATTTAAATGATTATCCACTTTTGTCCACCTTAAATGGTTCAGCAGCTACAAGCACTAACTGTAGACCATATTAGCATTGAAACCTGACTGCCCTCAGTGTAGGTGACCTTGCAGTAGACAGAGAAGACAGATATGAATGAAACTGGAACAATAGCAGGGGCTAGTCTGGCGTTACTGCATGTCAGCGTCCGAGCGCCGAATGATTGCCTCATGACGGACTTATATTTTGGGAAATAGGACAGCAAAGCCATTCATGTTGTCACAGCGCCCTTCCAGTCCTGTAGTCTAAGACCCTTCTCTTACCAATCACAACCTGGACTCCAACTCCCAGAATCCCCCTGGGGATCATGTGCCTCTGCCTTCCTTGATTGCTGATTACTGTCACATGTTTGTTCCTCTATATAAGCTGTTTGGTTGGTGGCTAGCTTCGTGCAGTATTGTCTTTTCCTGATTGTTGGATTTGCCTTTGTAAGTGTTGTCTCATTTTTGGTATTCTGTTTTGACCTCTGTTCTGTTTTTGACTATTCTTACGATGTTCCACCTGGCTATGGTCAGCAGTATTCCGGTTTTGACCCTTATTCATCTTGTGTGTTTAAGGTGGTAGTAGCATTAGGCTCCTGCAGATGGCACTGCATGAGGATGACAGGGCTATAAATACCTGCAGGGTGTGAGTGACAGGATCCATAGATTGGGAAGAGGTGCTACAGTGCAGGGAATGTCTCGTTCCATGTGTGGAAAATGGCTCCAAAGCAGATGTTAATGATTGGCTAAAAGGAGTTACTGCATTTGGGCGTGCCAAAGACCATAGTGTGAAGGAAGTAGCTGAATCTGCAGGTGTATGGAAGCGTATATGCCAAATCTAATCACAGCTGTTACTGGTGCTCGTTGAGGTGTTGCATGCTATTAGGTACGTTTCAGTCTCAGGGGACTGATGTTTTTGTCCGGTGAGCTTATATGGGTAATGTGTAGATACCATCAGTGATGGCCAGTATTATTTGCTGCTTGTAGTTTTTGGTTTCAGGGTGAAAAACTCAAATTGCATGAGCCAATTCCAGTGAAACATTCAGATTGCTTAGGGTTAGGGGTCTTGGAGTGGTCTTCTTCATACAAGGCTTGACGAGTCCTTTATAATTTTACAGTACATAAGCTGCTGTCGGATTCAGGCTGAGGCTCTGGGTATTGCAGGCCTGTGACTGCTGTATGGTTCACCCTCTGGATAAAAGCTGAGACTTCATCCTAATAGCAAGTTTCATTTAAGATCCAATACAGCCATGCAGTCAGCCACTGTCAATAGAAGCCAAAGCAGCAGGCGGTGATATAACCCTGACTGTAAAGCCATGTTGGCCAGTCAGTGGCCTGGCTGTGTCCCAAACCACGCACGTATGTAACTTTCTATTATGGTGTAAACCTCGTACCTCACGGTGTGTCCGCAGTTTCCGTTCTTCATCTGAGAGAAGACCTAGAGCAGGTTCAGCTCCAGCCCTCAAGCTAAGGGTTTTAGCATGACTGCTAGTGAAGTTACCGAGGCTGTTCTCAGTGAAACGTGCTCTACGTGCACTGGTCGATGCTGCTGTATCCGGGATGCACTAAAACATATCCAGTTTTTGTGTTGATGCTTTAGACGACCAGGTTTTCATTCGCTTTACTGCTGGATGAGCACTTAGGGAATGTACACACACAGAACGCTGGTATAGCTGAATGAACCTCAGATATGGAACATACAGATACAGATATAGATATAGAGTATATACAGTATATAGATCCATGGATAGATATGTAGTTAGACAGATGGATAGATAAATGTATGGATATTAGATGATAGATATAAAGATGGAGGGATGGAGGAATAGATATATAGATGGATGGATAGAGATTAGATGATATACAGATGGATGATTTGATGGATTGATATGATTTGAATATGAATGATTATAAGACATCAATGTATGGATAGATATATAGATGGATGGATGGATGGATGGATAAATTATATAAATATATGGATATAAGATGGTAGATATAAAGGTGAAGGGGTGGATGGATAGATGGATGGATAGATATATAGAGAGATAGATGGATATATTGGTGGATGTGTGCATATATAGATGAATGGATAGATATTAGATGATAGATATATAGATGGATGATAAGACATGGATGGATGGATAGATATATAGATAGATGGATGGATCAATAGATATATAGATGGATGGATAGACACAGATGATAGATATATGGATAGACAGATGATAGATATTAGAGGATAGATATAGACATATAGATGGAGGACTGGATGGACTTATAGATGGATGATAATATATGGATGGATGAATGGATATATAGATGGATGGGTGAATATCTGTCTATCATATTAAGATGCTAATGTTAGCTTTTGTTGCGTTGTTCAGACTGGAAGAGAGGGGAGAAGTATGGAGATATGTATTGTTCCTTTATAGACCTTTATAAGACTCGGTATGTACACTGCTGCCCAGATTAACTTCATTAGAGGGTAAACACACACTTGGGTTCCCCCGGGGCTTTCAGGTAAGCTTCCACCCAATTAGATCATTCTGAGAAGAGATACAGGACACAGATAGCAGAGCCAGGGAGCACATGGAGGGGCACCTCCAGACCACCAGGAACATCCTATATCACTGCTGGCTGTGTATCTGACATTACAGCCCCAAACTCAACACCCTTTGGGCAGTTTCCACTTCGCACAGCTCTTTGTTTACAGACTGTAGTCCATCTGTTTCTCTGTGTACTGTATTACCCTGTTCTTCAATGGTCAGGACCCCCACAGGACCACCACAGAGCAGGTATTATGTGGGTGGTGGATCATTCTCAGCACTGCAGTGACACTGACGTGGTGGTGGTGTGTTAGTGTGTGTGGTGCTGGTGTGAGTGGATCAGACACAGCAGTGCTGCTGGAGTGTTTAAACACTGTGTCCACTCACTGTCCACTCTATTAGACACTCCTACCTTGCTGGTCCACCTTGTAGATGTACAGTCAGAGACGATAGCTCATCTGCTGCTGCACAGTGCAGTGTTGGTCATCCTCTAGTCCTTCATCAGTGCCCACGGGATGCTGCCCACGGGATGCTGCCCACGGGATGCTGCCCACGGGACGCTGTTGGCTGCTGGATAGTTTTGGTTGGTGGACGATTCTCAGTCCAGCAGTGACACTGAGGTGTTCAGCAGCACTGCTGTGTCTGATCCACTCACACCAGCAAAGCACACACTAACACACCACCACAACATCAGTGTCACTGCAGCGCTGAGAATGATCCACCACCCACATAACACCTGCTCTGTGGTGGTCCTGTGGGGGTCCTGACCATTGAAGAACAGGGTAATACAGTACACAGAGAAACAGATGGACTACAGTCTGGAACTGTAGAACAGTGGCCAATGGGTGTACAGTCTTGAACTGGTCAGTGAAATACAGTATGTGTGATATGATCTATACAAAGTGTGTAAAATGATGCATGTATGATGAAGGAGCTCTGAAACTCATGTGTGCTTGTCCTGGATTAGATTGTTCCCTGTTACACAATGCATCTCCCTCCGGCTAAACGGAAGTGTAGGTTTATAGCTCCTATAGAAACAATGCAGTGCAGTTTCAGGGACGCTGATTGGCATTCGGGAGTCTGAAATGAGTGAGCGTTTCACACCCTTTGTTTTTCGTCTGTCCTCAGTTTGCAGGGATCTTCTGCTGTCACTTTTTCGAAGTGTGATTCTCAGTTTTCGGCACAAAGCTGGTCGGGCCCAACCGTGTGATAATACTTGCGTGATTATTCAGTGCTGGGTTTTAGTTGACACCTCTCTCTCTCTTTTCTGTCTTCCCTTCGTTTGCTTTCAATAGCCATATTCATCTCTAAAGCCAGACGTACACTGTGTGATTCGGACTGATTTGGTCAGAGCCGACTGAATTTCATGACCAAATTTCCTCTTCGGGTGTCATTTGCCGTGCAGTGTGAGAGGGGAAGCCGTGTCCGATTAACTGCCCGAGCGAGCTCCGATTGAGCAGACGGACGATCAGATGGGTTTCTTCATGTCGGAGGTTTTGGTGGCCTGTCTCAGTTTGAGCAGATTCATAAGTGGATCTCTCGAAGTCGCACATGCAAACAGTCACAGCTAAGGCTCCTACACAGCTGCACACACACAAACGGAGGCTAAAGAGTCGGTATTAGCAGTACCAGCGTCCGTATCTGCAGACTGTACTACAGTGGTGTTTATATGGTCTCTGTTGTTCGGCTGGTTCTCAGTTTCAGTGCAGGGTAGTAAAGTTGGTTGGTTTGCCAGCAGCTGAATCCCAAACGCCCCCCTTCTTCCTCCGTAGCGCGCTTTGCGAGTTCTGGCTTCTCCACCTAAACATTAGTCCTGTATGGGATTGTGTACACATGGCTGGATCCCAAACAGCTGTGTATTAGACATACGATGCACTGCTGGCTGCAGGAGCCACTTATCCCACGTGGTGCACTATGTAGGGAGCAGGGAGTCATTGCTCAGTACTCGGACGCGCAGCGTGTCGTTTTGAATGAAACAGCTTTATTGGAGATTGTCTGTAGACAGAGCTGAGACATCAGTAGGGGCTGCGCTTCATGTGCAGTGTGAGCATGAATGTCACGTCATGTGAGTCGGACAGAATGTTTTCATACAGTGTGCTCTGTACACGGTGGGCAATTCAAACGTGCAGTGTGAGCTGTCAGCAAACAACAAGATTTCTGAAATGGTACAGTGTATGCCTGGCTTAAAGAGACCCTTTCTTTGTAAGACCAGCCGGTGAAGCTGCATTCATAGCAGTAGACTCTTTCTTAGGCTTGCAGTGATGGACTGCGTATTGCCATGTAGTGCAGTGTTTCTCAACCTGGTCTTGGGAGTCCAATGTGCAGGGCTGGGCGCCTCCAGGACCAGGGTTGAGAAACACTGCATTAGTATGATGTACAGCATTTCATTTAGTAACATGATCCATGCGCATTGTGGGTACGTCACATCTTTTCAGACCTCCGTAGTGTTGAGGCATCTTCTCACAGTGGAAGGATGGACAGAAACACCTGTGGATGTTCTCAGATCTAAAGCAGGAGTGGAGCTTGCTGTTTTCTGGTCTCTGATGGTGGACTGTGTTGGTGGGTCTACCAGTCTCATATAACAGTGTGTAACACCTACACCAGCACCAATAGCAGCTGTGATTGGATTTGGCATGTACTGGACCAGTTTCTGGATGTAGGCCACATAAGTGTTCAGACACTCTTCCATCAAAGAATTGGTCAGTTGGTCCAGATTTTGGTGGATGCCTTCCCCAGCACAATTCCGAGGAGAATTCCCTGTAGACTGGGATTTTAGCCACTGCTGGTAGACCCGTATGACCGTACGCTTCCATACACCTGCAGGTTCAGCTACTTCCTTCACACTGTGGTCTTTGGCACGCCCAAATGCAGTCACTCCTTTTAGCCAATCATTAACATCTGCTTTGGAGCCATTTACCACACATGGAACGAGACATTCCCTGCACTGTAGCACCTCTTCCCAATCTATGGATCCCGTCACTCACACCGCGCAGGGATTTATAGCCCCGTCATCCTCGTGCAGCGCCATCTGCAGGAGCCGGCAGTTACTACCACCTTAAACACACAAGGTGACTCATTGTTTGTCCTGGGGAGCTTATGAAATGTCAGTGCAACAAAGATTAAAGTTCAGTGGCAGCAGATCAAGGACACCAGCTACAGTGGATGACCAAAATGTCCTTTCACATGTTGAGACTTGTACAGAGAAGTACTTGAACTGAAGATCAGGAACTCGATCTAGGGTGTAGGCAGAGAAGCGCCATACACAGACGGCTACGCCTTAAAATTTCCGAGAGTTTATAACAAGATATAACCTGATGCGTATATGAACTAACACGTCTTAAGGACGGGAGCTTTACATAAAGCTTTGATAAAAAGCGCAGAGGCTTCATTTTTCACTTTGTGTTACACACTAGACAGTCTTTGTAGGACAGGTCACCGAAGCACACCAAGGACGTTCACAGGGTTGAAGCCTGTTTTGTCTCGGAGTGACAAGGTCATGACCGGCTATAAGTCCAGTGGAACATGCATTTCAAATGCTGTAAAAGACACTGAAGGCTAACATGAGCTAAAAATAGTGGTGTAGTTAATTCCTGGCATGACTTCACCAGACAAGTTGTCCAGGAAGTGGATATTTGTAAGAGACTAACCCATGGGTGCATTAACTACGCATACATGCATGCATGATGGCACATGTTTGTTGTGTCGTTGTGGATAGCCTATGAAATTAACTCTGTCCAACTGCAAGGTGCAGTACACACAAAAACAGCTAGGGGCAGTGCAGAGCTAGCTGCTGCTAATGCTGCTCAGTTCACCTGAAATACGGTTAGCCTAGCTGTTAGCTACCCTCGGCTATTTCACTCTAAAACTGACCCTCTAAAGCGAGTTCATCTTTTATTAATCTTCAGACCTGTATATTTTAACTTTCTGAGGCTCATTCTGATGAACACACACCCCACTACAATCACTACACCCACATTTACACTCGGAGTGGGCTGCGATTTGCTCCCCAGTGTTACCATTTTCTCTGGCTGAAGCAGGCTGAGAGCTGGCGAGGCCGCGGTGCATGATAGGATGCAGTACACCATGAAGATAGCTCCCCCTGTACACTAGAACATCTGACTGGAGTAGAACACCATCCGGGTATCTCCAGTACACCATGAAGATAGCTCCCCCTGTACACTAGAACACCTGACTGGAGTAGAACACCATCCGGGTATCTCCAGTACACCATGAAGATAGCTCCCCCTGTACACTAGAACATCTGACTGGAGTAGAACACCATCCGGGGATCTCCAGTACACCATGAAGATAGCTCCCCCTGTACACTAGAACATCTGACTGGAGTAGAACACCATCCGGGGATCTCCAGCGCACTACAAATTTACAGTTTGGTCACATACTGCAGACTACATACTACTTTTAGGTAGATGTGAGTAGCATGTTGTATGCCATTTCAAAAACAGCCATGAAAACTAACCTGAGATGTCCATGCGTAAAGGAAAATGCTGGTCTGCCCTCTAGAGGACGCCTCCAGTAACATGGGGAGCACGTAGTCAAGTATGGGAACTGTCACGTTCATGACACAGCCGGTTGTCTACATGTACACATGACTCAACAGCAGGTATATCTCTACCCTAAGGGTGGAATGACGCTCTGTAGTACAGTGAGTCAATTCGTAACGTAAATTAGTGAGTAAAGCATCATTTATGGGTTACATAGGTTCGGTTATGATTTTAATTCTGTTCTAGTATCTGTATTTGACACCCCCCCCCCCCTTTTGTGATGTCCTTCCTTTGGGGGTGGGATGTCCTCCTTTTTAGAGTTTTGAAAGTGGCCACCCTATAGTCACTGCAGTGCTGATCCACCACCCACATAATACCTGCTCCGTGGTGGTCCTGTAGGGGCCTGACCATTGAAGAACAGGATACAGAGAACCGCCTGGAACTGTAGAACTACAGAGTGCTCCTATCTGATCAGTGGAGCTGATACAATACATAATGACTGTAGATACATTGAGGTACATTGAGGTGGTTTTAATGCCATGGCTGATGGGTGGATACAAGGAAAACCCCGGGGGGTGTGGGGGGGGGATGACTCTAGCGAGAGCTAGCCTAACTTGCTGCTATGGGTAGTGTAGGAGACAGGGCGAGCACTGGGTCCTCAAACTCCTTTGTTTTTGTGAACAGCGAGCAGCGTTTCTTTCCTGATGAACTGTTTGAGTTGAAGTCACTTTCAGAAGCCTCTCCTTCAGTGGTCTCTGAGGTGGGGGGCTGCTTTTACACACCCCACAACACCCTGTAATCACATTATATACCATGACGTGCCGGCTGCCTGTTACTCTATAGTCAGAGTCACTGGGTGTCATCGTGACCTGAGCCTTGTCATGTTGTGGTGAGTCGTCCTGTCCGTCAGTGTTAAGTGATGACACTGTGTTCAGTAGGCATAACTGCGTACTTTAGTTTCTCCTCCTCGTCTTTTCTAAAGTGAGTGTGCGAGAGCTCTTTATTAGGCAAGGCTTCCGAGAGGAAGTCAGGGGGTGGCTGGCTGTGGAGCGACACCACAGCCTGCGTTTGCCGGGGGGGCTGAGGAGCTGTGGGTGTGAGTGGGAGACTGAATCAAAGGTGAGCGGCCGTTCTGGCGCCCTGCACAAGGCTTTTCTGTAGTATTCACATCAGTCAGAGAGCTGGGAAAGCTGCTCACGCCTTACGTAACACAGAACCGAGCAGAAGACAAACGAAGATAAAGCCTGTCAGTGATGAGAAGCCTTCTCCTCTTAAGTGGTGGAACTGTGTTGATACAAAGCATTCATTGAGGTTCTTCGTCACTGGCTAGGACACTACATTCGTTATCTGTGGGATAGGGAACATACAGAGGTGCTTGAAAGTTTGAGAACCCTTTAGAACTATCTATATATCTGCATAATAAAGTGGATACAGAGAACCAAAATGAACCAAATGAGACCTAAATATTAGACTTTGTCATTTATTTATTTGTTAATGATCCAGTATTTCATACCTGTGAGGGTAAAAGTGTGTAAGCTTTCAGTATCTGGTTTGATCCTCTTGTCAAACTGCAACTACACGTTTCCGGTAACTGTTGAACAGTCCTGCACATCAGCTAGGAGGTGTTTCCGCCCGTTCCTCCATTCAGAACAGCTCCAACTCTGTTATGTTGCTGCGTTTCCTCGTATGAACTGCTCACTTTATGTCCTTCCACAACATTGCTATTGGATTAAGGTCAGGACTTTCACTTGGACATTCCAGAACTTGTGTGCTGAGGGTCATCGTCTTACTACATGACCCACGTTCTCTTGAGATCCAGCTCACAGACAGAGGTCCTGACGGTTTCCTGTAGTATTTGCTGGTATAATTCAGAATGCATTGTTCCATCAACGATGGCGAGCCATCCTGGCCCAGATGCAGCAAAACAGGCCCAAACCGTGATCCTACCACCACCACCATGTTTCACAGATGGGATGAGGTTCTTGTGCTGGAATGCAGTGTTCTCCTTTCTCCAGACATAATGGTTCTCATATAAACCACAAAGATCTATTTTGGTCTCATCCGTCCACAAAACATTGTTCCAGTAGGCCTCTGGCCTGTCCACGTGATCTTTAGCAAACTGCAGACGGGCAGCAACGTTCTTTCTGGAGAGCAGCGAGTTTCTCCGTGTAACCCTGCCATGCACACCACTGTTGTTCAGGGTTCTCCTGATAGTGGACGCATGAACATTAGCACTGAGAGAGGCCTTTAGTTGCTTAGACGTTACCCTGGGTTCCTTTGTGACCTCACAGACTATTACATGCCTTTCTCTTGGAGTGATCTTTGTTGGTGGACCACTCCTGGGGTGGGTAACGGTGGTCTTGAATTTTCTCCATTTGTACACAATCTGTCTGACTGTGGATGGTGGAGTCCAAACTCTTCCGAGATGGTTTTTCCAGCCCAATGACCATCAGCAGCTCTTCTTCTGAGGTTTCTCAGAAAGCATGTTGGTGCCATGATACACTTCCACAATCATGTGTTGTGAAGATCAGACTTTGATAGATCCCTGTTCTTTAAATAAATCAGGGCATCCACTCACACCTGATCACCATCCCATTGATTGAAAACACCTGTCTCCCATTTTACCTTCAGGTTAACTGCTAGAGGTTCACATACTTTTACCCTCACAGATATGAAATATTGAATGATTTCCCTCAATAAATAGATGACCAGGACTAATTTTTGTCTCGTTTGTTTAATTGGGTTCTCCTCATCTACTTGGAATCAGCTGACAGCAATGAAACTTGGTGGGTAGGTTTGACGTCGTGAGACATGCGAATGATTCAAGTTTCATGCTCGGCTGCGCATGTGACATAAGCAAGGATGGACTTTATCGTTGTACCTGACTGACTATATAAGGTCATGTTATGCGTGCTTTCCATTCTGGCTCGTGCTGTTGTGTTGGTTGCATCCTTTACAAGTGAAGTATGTGCCTCAGAGAAGAGTTTGAAAGCAATTCCAGTAGTTGGAAGAGTCTGAAAGGGGTCGCAACGTAGGGCTCCAGGAAATGGGATGGTCTTATCCACGTATTGTGCGCTGTACCGGTCATGCAGATACTACCATAGCAAACTTTTGGTGGCAGTGGATAAAAGAAAGCACACACCAGCGACATGAAGCATCTGGGAGACCTGCATGAACTACGGAGAGGGAGAACTGACGAATTGTTAGACATGTGCAGAGTGACCCAACAACCACAATTGCGGACATTCGGCGAGCAGTGACGCCCTCCACGAGTCATCCTGATTGTGAAAGCACCATCGGCAGACGGCTGCACGATGGAGGACCACATGCACACAGACCACGTTGCCACGACTGCCTTAGCACCAAGTCAGCAAGAACAGCTTGTCCACAGCTACACAGAGAGTGATATAATAGCAGGGCTGTGATGCATCAAACCCCCATTACAAGGACGCAAGTGCATTTGAAAGATCAGTGCTGTGCAGGCTATCGGCACTGGTCTACAGAGATGTGGACGAAGTGAAATGGTCAGATGAGTCATCCTCCACCATGTTCTCCGCGAGTGGGCGAGTGCATGTGTGGTGCGCTGGAGAGGTGGGAGGCAAACTAGTGCGGGGGAAGAATTGGACGTGTATATATATATTTTATGCAGTTAAGCAAGTTCGGCTTCAGGATTCTTTCAGTCATCTTCTCATATCAGACACATCTATTTACAGAGTCCCCCAGAAGACTTTTTGTACCATAAAGGAGTCACTGATATAACCAGCTCAACAGCAGTGGGAGCAGGCCCGCTAAAGTATAGCCTCCACATGGAGAGCTCAACATACTGTTACAGCTAAGCCTACCAAAATAGCCATTCTCACACTTCTGGGTTAGGTAGGCATCCACCAAATCTGGCCCAGCTGTGGTACAGTGCAGGGAATGTCTCGTTCCATGTGTGGAAAATGGCTCCAGAGCAGATGTTAATGATTGGCTAAAAGGAGTGATTGCATTTAGGCGTGCCAAAGACCATAGTGTGAAGGAAGTAGTTGAATCTGCAGGTGTATGGAAGCGTATGGTCATACGGGTCTACCAGCAGTGGCTAAAATCCCAGTCTACAGGGAATTCTCCTCGGAATTGTGCCAGGGAAGGCATCCACCAAATCTGGCCCAACTGACCAATTCTTTAATGTAAGAGTGTCTGAACATTTGATGTGGCCTACATCCAGAAACTTGTCCAGTACATGCCAAATCCACTCACAGCTGTTACTCGTGGAGGTATTACACGCTACTAGGTAGTTTCAGTCACGAGGGATGCCTTTTTTTTTTTGTCTGGTGAGCTCATTTACATAATTTATTTTCCTTCTTTGAAAAAATAAATCTCCATCTACAAAACCGTATGTAGGCTGTGGGCTATGCTACACAGTGACTCACCTAAAGCTGCCAGAAGCGCTGCGCCTCTGAGGAGGCCTATTGCTCTTCAACTGGATGAAGTGAGTGTTGTACATCGAACAGTACCTGAAGTTCACCACAGACTTGAACAACCCGAGGTATCTGTGCCATACACGGTGAAGCTAAACGCCTCCTTGAGCGCCTCCATAATTGAGGAAAACCGTGAAAAGCTCCTCTTCTACAGGAAATGAGGGAATGTTAATCTGCATGTTGATTTGTGCGGGATTAATATGACCTGAGGTTATTATTGTGGCTCGTTTTAGAGATAAAGGTAAAAGGCACCGAGAACTTTACAGAGGTGGGAGCGAGCGGTCGGTACAAATGACTGACATACGGCGCATCAGAACTAAACTCCGTTAATAATTACATTACCACACCTTGGAAAACTAATCCTGTCCGAATAGGGCTTAAGAAATGCAACCGCTCTGTTGTTGGTTTTAATCGTTGGCTTAATAAATGTGTGTAAGTCAAATCAAAAAATCAAATCAAATCAAATCAGATCACTTTTAACTTGGGTGCGTAGTCCCTTACAGTACTTAAATACAAAAAAATATACATTAGACAATAAATATATACTAAGCACAAAATCTCTGTTTATCCTAATATACATTATAAATTTTATATATATATATATATTACACATTTCCATATAGCACTATGGTAAGGCTGAGGTAGATGAGAGATGCAGGGTATATACAGGGCATAGGAAAAAAAAAAATATATATATATATATATATACACAATATGAATGAAGATAACAGTATGTCGGTCTATATGTGCAAGTATAAATATGCTAAATGGAGATCATTGTTTAGATGATTTTGGTGAGATGTGCTGAACCAGGACCATTTACCGATGCATCAGCACTACTGGCTGTTCAGTAGCCTGATGACTCGGGGGATGAAACATGGAAGTGACAAGAGTAAAAGAGACAGAAAACCAGAGAAAACAGGGACAGGACAGGACGTGACATTGTGTTGCTTCAATGAAATGAAGCGTATTGTCATATTTACTTCATAAGTGTTTGTTTGGTCAACTCAACATCTTTCCTATCGGCTCTTGGTATCATCCATTTGCATATTGTTTTACTTTTTTTACTCTCCGTCTTTGTGTTGTCTTTCTCCCTGGACTTTCTTCTATTCCACAGTTAACTGCCTATAGCCGCACTGCTGTTGGCTGTAAGTGTAAGTTAGCATGCACTGTACTGCTGAGTGAAACTCTATGACCACACAGTAGCACTGCAGGAACTTGAGTTTAGTAGATCTGACCTAAACCTAACTTTCTCTACTTTAATCAGTAACCACATTACTCTGAATATAAGCAATACATAAAATGATCAGTTCAGATATTTAAAACTCATGTGTGAATTATTTGAATTCACTGAGTACATATTACTTACTTAACGCAGGTGCATGGAACCATTACACTTAACATTTTTAATTAAATTCAACATTCATTTTCAGTTAATCCATGACAATAACCCGTCCAGTTAATTAGCACAAACTCAGATCACTTTACTGTGACTTATTAGACTTTGTTAAGTATGTTTTAATCAATCAAGTATCTTAAAAGCTACTTAACACATTGCGGTTGACATAACATTTTTACTGAAATCCAACATTTAATTTTTGGCTTATACATGGAAATAACCCCAATAACAACGCAGGACTACATGCATGCAGACCGTTATGACGGCTGCCCTTAACACCACGTCACCGTCACCAAAGACTGCAATGTGCCAGACTGTCAGGGAGTGACTCAGAATGGCAGCGGGTCATCTTCAGTGACGAGTCCCACTTTTGTCTTGGTGGAGACGACCAACGAATCCGTGTGTGGAGGCACCGTGGTCAGCACCAAGATGAACAGTTTGTTGTCACACGTTGCATGTCCAGAAGGCCTGGTGTCACTCCACCTCCACCCCTACCGCACCATCTGCAGGAACTGTGTGAGGATATTCAAGCTGCATGGGATGGATTATCACAGGACACCATTAGGAACCTCTACAACTCCATGCCGAGACGTCTGGCATGTTGGGTTAGCAAACACGGCGGCCCGACACCATACTGAGAGACAGACTTCTGTATGTGTAGCTCAGTAAATATTGATCATATCAGTCTAAATTTATCATCAGTTATTGATCCTGGTAACCTTTATCTTCCTTCCCAATAGCATTATGCAAGATTATTAATATTCCAATGTCAGGAAATCGGATCAGTCTCATTTGCTCCAATGTGTGTATATAATATTAATGCATCTAATATTAACTGTACTGGGTTTATGAGATTTGGAAATGGTACTGGTGTGATATTGATGTAACAGTGGTGCAAAATTGCTATGATATGAAAGACGCTAGCAATTCGCTCAGTAGCCGAGTGAGAAAATACCTAGTCTTATTTCTGACGTTCATGACATTTGCAGAACAAAGTGGACTCAGTGCAGTCTTCCTGAGAAAGCACCCCACAGGTGGAAAACACCTGGCTGACAGTAATGGACTCACACCTGGGTGGTTCCGTTGTGTGACTTGTGAGAGGAGAAATAGCAGTGTTCCCTGTGAAACCTTAAAGACTAAGTCCATTGTGGCTGCACTCTGACCCTGAGGCAAACAACAGGCTCCAGCACGGAACGAGGAGTGAATGACTGTCATTCGCAGCTGGAGCTCATTTTAGCGGCGGGAATCACGTGCTGCTGGAGTGCTGCCTGTTGCGCTCTCCGTTTCCCCGTGGTGATCCTTTGTTTCACTGGAGATTTGGTGTGGAGGAGGAAGCACTCGTTCATGCCAAGTTATGCAACCAGCTTGGAAGGTGCCAGGACCTGTGGAACAGCAGCTTTTCCCTTAGAGACAACACGCCTCACTTTCTCTCTTTCTGCTCCGCGCCTCCTTTGTGCTGGCAGCTTGTGTGCTGAATTGCAGTCCATTTTCACTGGCAAGAATACGATAAATGGGCACTTTTAACCTGCAACCTGCTATAATCAAACAGCTGCCTCCAAAGCTGCGTTAATGCCCTTTGTCCTATCGTAATGTTCTGTCTGTGCAAACACCAGAGAAGCCCAACCACTTTTTAATGTAGGATTAAAAGGCCCTCTTCTTTAGCCAGTTTTTGGAATGCTTTTACTGACGGAACATCGGAAAACTGTCCACCTTAAGTGATGCAGTAGTTACTGTATTGGTGTGTTGGTGTCAGAATGGAAATCTAACCAGGAAGCCGGTGAAATTAAAAATCATAGGAGTCTGTATTCGAAATAGTACACTACTATACTGCACACTGTATACTACAGTAGTATGTACTGCACACAGTATACGCCCCCTGTGTGTAGTACACAGTACAGTAACAAGTTCTGACCTACAGTGTAGTATACTAATACAGTCACATGACCAGTTACCTCACATTCACCTCAGAGCTGTTATTACTGTATCCACTGTTTAGAGCTAGCTGCTGCTAACGCTGCTCAGTTCACCTGAAACACGTTTAGCCTACCTGTTAGCTACCCTTGGCTATTTCAGTCTAAAACTGATCCTCTAAAGCCAGTTCATCTTTTATTAATCTTCAGACCTGTATATTTTAACTTTCTGAGGCTCATTCTGATGAACACACACCCCACTACAATCACTACACCCACATTTATACTCAGAGTTGGCTGCGTTTCACGCCCCACTGTTACCCGCCGCCATTTTCTTTGGTTGAAGCATTAGCAGCAGCTAGCTCTAAACAGTGGATACAGTAATAACAGTTCTGAGGTAAATGTGAGGTAACTGGTCATGTGACTGTATTAGTATACTACACCGTAGGTCAGAACTCGTTACTGTACTGTATACTACACACAGGGGGCGTATACAGTGTGCAGTATATATCATTTTGAAAACAGCTTGAGAGCTGGTGAGGCCGCGGTGCATGATAGCTCCACCTGTACACTAGAACCTCTAACTAGAGTAGAACACCATCTGGGTATTTCCAGTACACTACAGGATTCCAGTTTGGTCACATACTACATACTACTTTTAGGTAGATTTAGTACGTAATAGCATGTAGTATGCAATTTAAAAAACAGCCAAAGAGTTGACTCCCAACATTTCAACTCTCGGAGTCATTGACCAAGACGTGCTGGAGAATCGACTCCACATCACAGTATGCCATAACTGTGTGCACTCACCAAGACTAATTCCTTGCACATGTAACATATGAAATAATGATACTGATTTGTTAAAATGCAACATAATGCTTTCTATGTCACAGTACACTTCCCAGATACAAATAAGCCATTTTATCATTATTATTATTATATATTTTTTGTTTGTTTTTGCGTTTGGGAATAAAGGTGTACAGAAACTTAATTGTTTTCTTCTGCACTCCGAAGCAAGTCACTTGTCCTTCCAGGCTAAATGGCGCTCCTGTTTACTCTAACCGAAAACTGAAGTATAAAAAAGCCTCCCACATATCCTGGCAGTGTGCATCCACCTCGAGTCTGTATCGATCCAGCAGAACCGTGCAGAACTATGAAATAACAGATTGTGAAGACACAAGATTCTCAAGCAAAACAATCTGTTTTGGCACATTATTGCTAATGATGATAGAAAATGACATGTCTAACTGCTTGACCAGAGGGGGCTATTACAAAGCAATCAAAACATGCTGAAATCCGAGGTAATCAAGACCTTGGGTACTTTTGAGGCAAATGGGTTAGATAATGACTTAATTAGGATTTCAAGGAAAGAGCAAACAGATGTCATGCTGTTGGAGCCACTGTATTTTGGATGCGTTGGCTCGTTGGACTGTTAGCATAGCATGCCCTAATTGCTTTTAGCTTTTTGGATGAGGAGACTAATGATCTGTTGAACATGGGAATCGTATGGCCATCCAGCTAAGCTGCTGCTGGGTCGAGTGGACAACTGCTCGAGCACACACTTCAGTCATGGCTAGGGTGGCCACACGTCCGGTTTCAAGCTGGACTGTCTGGTTTTTCAACTCACAGTCCTCCGTCTGGCGCAATACCTGGACGAACGCCTGTAAGTCCTCTTTTCGGGATTGGACTATTTGAAATGTTCACTCAGCAAAAATATTGTGTGTGCCATTGGCTCACGTCCGTGTCAAAACCCATGCCTTGCATTTCATTGGTTTACCAAGGTCATGTGACATCGGGACTTGCCTACCAGCTAATCAAATCGGTGAGGCCAATCATTCTCTGAATAGAGAGTTTTTGAGCCATTTGTGATTTTCACACAAAGGAATTTGTATTCTGCATTTAACCCATCCGTGAAGTGAAACACACACACACACACACACACACACACACACACACTAGGGGGTAGTGAGCACACTTGCCCGGCGCGGTGGGCAGCCCTATCCACGGCACCCAGGGAGCAGTTGGGGGTTAGGTGCCTTGCTCAAGGGCACCTCAGTTGTTACTGTCGGTTCAGGGAATCGAACTGGCAACCTTCCGGTCGCAAGGCTGGTTCCCTAACCTCCAGCCCACGACTGATCGCAGGTCAGCCCTCTAAATGCTAGTTATATAGGTTATATAGCTTAGGTTATGATTTTGATTCTGTTCTAGTATCGTGCCTGACCCTCCCCCTTTATGATGTCCTTCTTTTGAGGGGGGATGTCCTCCTTTTTGGGGTTATGAAAGGTGCCACCCTAGTCATGGTAGACCTTATAAATGTCCGAGCAGTGCTGTAACACTGCCTGTTGAGTGGTGGAGCGTGGTTTTATATGGTTTCATATGGTTGCAGTGGAAAATGAGAGTTGTTCCCTCCATGTCATGTTCTAGCTAAAGCTGGTAAACCTCATTATTGTTGGTGGACACACACAGAAAGCTTCAAAATTCGGAGCGCGATCCGGAATGGAACCAGTTCTGTGCTGATGGAAATGAGCTATATGAGCTCCCCAGACAAAAAAAAATGAGCACCCTGTGACTGAAACGTACCTACCAGCGTGTAACACCTCCACCAGCACCAATAACAGCTGTGACTGGATTGGGCATGGACTGGACAAGGGTCTGAATGCAGGCCACATTAATGTTCAGACACTCTTGCATCAACGAATTGGTCAGTTGGTCCAGATTTGGTGGATGCCTTCCCGGCGTCTTACTGGTTGTCCCAGAGATTTCCAAGAGGACTCAAATCTGGGGATTTTGTGGGCCAGGCCAGACGTGTGAAGGCTCCTGAATGTTTATCATGCCAATCAGTCACATTTGCAGCCCTGTGAACGCCAGAACTGTCATCTTGGAGTACAGGGATAGGAATGTTGTGTTCCTCGGTAAGATGATGTTCTCTAGCAGCTCAGTTGAGGCACTGTGGTTCAAATCTACTATCACCTCAAGCAAAGAACCCATTTCCACCTATTTAAAACACCCCCAGAACATCACAGAGGGGACTCATTTAAGGTCTGGTGAGCTTATGTCCAGTGCATGGGAGAAGTGTAGCGCCACTGCTGACCTAAAATGATGGCAGGATTGTTAGGTGACTCCTATTACCCAGGGGTCAGCGACCATCGTGCGCCTTGTAGTCTATCCCTTATTTTAGTGAGTCAGAGTAGTAATTATCCTCCCAGCTAGATTGCTTCTAATGGGTACCCTGTAACGATGGACTTACGGCTGTAGGTTGGACGGATGATCCATCTGGGTCACGCTGAAGACCTCATACTGAATCTCCTCAGTTTATTCCAGCCTGCAGCTGATGGATGCAGAGTACAGTAGTACAGGCATGAGGCCTAATTGATACTGAAGTCTTGTGTGCTCAGTGAAAGAGAAAACGTTCCCTGGAAAGGTAAACATGTCCAAATAGGATGACCGGGAGCTGGAATAATGATAGTGGTGTAGGTACATTCCAAAGGTAACAGTCATTTATGCCTGGTGCAGACTCAGTAGACCTTTTACATGTCCTTTGTTTGAATATGTGAAATGAGTTCCATGAACACCAGCAATAATGGAAGTTCTCAAGCTCCGTCTGCATGAAGAACCTGTACTCTTAGATCACAGGAACCAGGCGTGAAAACTTTATCAAAGGCAGTGAACTCATTCGTCCTACCATATCACACAAAAGACTGGTTCGGTAATTGAACGATGTTGCATCTATAGAATCCCGTCCCTTTCCAGAGACACCGTTTTCACACCTGTTCTGAATACTTGAGTCCGTACCCAGGACCGATTCTATACTCGTTTTGGGGGAGGGGCTCATTTCCATGAGGCATATGGCACTTTTCCATAAGTCATTTTGCTGCGGTAGCTGCAAAATGGTCAGGAAGAAGCTTCATCCGTTGCTTTTTACACTCATCGTCAAAAGAATAGCTGCACCCAGAAGGAGGTGTGGGAGTGCAGGTCTGTTGGGAAGGAAGATAAAGGTTACCAGGATCAATAACTGATCATAAATTTAGACTGTGATCAATATTTATTGAGCTACACATACAGAAGTCTGTCTCTCAGTATGGCGTCGGGCCGCCGTGTTTGCTAACCCAACATGCCAGACGTCTCAGCATGAAGTTGTAGAGGTTCCTAATGGTGTCCTGTGATAATCCATCCCATGTAGCTTGAATATCCTCACACAGTTCCTGCAGATGGTGCGGTAGGGGTGGAGGTGGAGTGACACCAGGCCTTCTGGACGTGTGACAACAAACTGTTCATCTTGGCACTGACCACGGTGCCTCCACACACGGATTCGTTGGTCGTCTCCATCAAGACAAAAGCGGGACTCGTCACTGAAGATGACCCGCTGCCATTCTGAGTCACTCCATGACAGTCTGGCACAACACCATTGCAGTCTTTGGTGACAGTGACGTGGTGTTAAGGACAGTCGTCGTAACGGTCTGTGTACATGTAGTCCTGCGTGGTGCAGCCGTCTGCCAATGGTGCTACACTAACAGGATGACTCATGGAGGACACCACTGCTCACTGAATGTCCGTAATCGTGGCTGTTGGGTCAGTCAGGTACAGAGATAAGGCCCGTCCTTGCTTACGTCACATTCGCAGCTATGTGAGCAACTGTTCTATTGATGATGAGTGTAAATAGAAGCAAAACAAGTCTTAACATTGGTGCTGCTTTCCACCGCTGGTGCTGCTCTTGGAGAGGAAAGGGAGGATGCTTGATGCTGAACTCACAACATTTCTTGTAGGCTAGTAAGGAGTGAAGAGGGAGGAGGGACATTGCATTTCCATGCTGCCCCCTGTTGTTGGGAGTATGAATTGGGTGCCGTCATCTTACAGATTGCTCCTTTAATGGGCTAATATATGTAATAATAAATTAGCCTGAACGTTTGATTTTGCTTTGTTCTGTAATCTTAGGTCGTCTTGCACGTATCAGCTGCCCTCATTAACTTTGACCGTGAGGCCCAAGAGGACACTGAGTGCACCAGCAACATCCTTGACCTCAGGCCCGCAGACTGTGACTCTCACCACGCGTCCTCTGGCCCGTGTCCATTCCCACCTGTGTGTGTGTGTGCACATGCCGTCCACGCCGCAGCCATGTGGAACTATGGTCAGACTCACTTTTGACTCATTTAGTTGCCTTGGCAACCACATCTTCTTTATCATTGAGCTCTGCAGCAATGCAGAGAAGGGGCGGGGGGGATAGAACAGCCAGTGAGCTAAAGAGAGCCGGAGTTGATGACAAATTCAGCGGAAGTCAGTCTTGATTTCTGTACTGCATGCTTGCTCCATAGGAGTTTGCCGGGATTCAGAGTTCCCCTCGATTACCAACAGAACACTTATAAAGCAGGGATATGACGGGAACACTGCATGTAGATATAGTTCAGTCTTAATTACGTGGAAAGATGTACAAAAGTGGATCAATCTGTTTAACAGTGTTGTACAGTAACTCAGTAGGTGTAGTGTGTTAGTGTACTGTAAGTAGCGTGTCGGTGTACAGTAACTCAGTAAGTGTAATGTGTTAGTGTGCTGTAAGTAGCGTGTTGGTGTACAGTAACTCAGTAAGTGTAATGCGTTAGCGTACTGTAAGTAGTGTGTTGGTGTACGGTAACTCAGTAAGTGTAATGCGTTAGCGTACTGTAAGTAGTGTGTTGGTGTACGGTAACTCAGGAAGTGTAATGTGTTAGTGTACTGTAAGTAGCGTGTCGGTGTACAGTAACTCAGTAAGTGTAATGCGTTAGCGTACTGTAAGTAGTGTGTTGGTGTACGGTAACTCAGTAAGTGTAATGTGTTAGTGTACTGTAAGTAGCGTGTTGGTGTACAGTAACTCGGTAAGTGTAATGCGTTAGTGTACTGTGAGTAGCGTGTCGGCGTACGGTAACTCGGTAAGTGTAATGCGTTAGTGTGCTGTAAGTAGCGTGTCGGTGTACGGTAACTCAGTAAGTGTAACGCGTTAGTGTACTGTAAGTAGCGTGTTGGTGTATGGTAACTCTGTAACTGTAATGCGTTAGTGTGCTGTAAGTAGTGTGTTGGTGTACGGTAACTCAGTAAGTGTAATGTGTTAGTGTACTGTAAGTAGCGTGTTGGTGTACGGTAACTCAGTAAGTGTAATGTGTTAGTGTGCTGTAAGTAGCGTGTCGGTGTACAGTAACTCGGTAAGTGTAATGCGTTAGTGTGCTGTAAGTAGCGTGTCGGTGTACGGTAACTCGGTAAGTGTAATGCGTTAGTGTGCTGTAAGTAGTGTGTCGGTGTACGGTAACTCAGTAAGTGTAACGCGTTAGTGTACTGTAAGTAGCGTGTTGGTGTATGGTAACTCTGTAACTGTAATGCGTTAGTATGCTGTAAGTAGTGTGTCGGTGTGCAGTAACTCAGTTATACCTGTGTATGACTTATGAGGTGTAGGATAGAGCCATGCAAACTGCCTATAAAGTATGTTCTTAGGGTTCTAAAGGTTAAAGGTCAGTGTGAAAACTGTGTAGACATGGCTTTAATTGGTCTCTCCCTTCAGGTAACTGTATTTACTGTGTGTTGTTCCGGTGTCTGTGTCTACACTGCTGTGCATGAGTCGCCCGCGTCTTTCGGTCAGTATTACTGGTCGCAGCTCTGGATTCTGTTTGTGAAGTGTTTGATCGCCTACTGAAACTCTGTTTGAGTATCATTAAGAGCAGCCAGTACACACAGTATACGGACTGACCAGTGGGCTGAGTCCGGGGGACTGATGCCGAGGTGAACATCTGTACCCCCTGTAAGAAACCTCCGTCCGAGTTCCCCGTCATACATCGCTTGTAAGAGCCTTGAAAACATTGTCAGTGTGTGCTCTGCACTGGTTACCATGACAACAGAGCATCTTATCTCAAGCTCTTTGATATACTGCAAAGGATCATGGGCCTTGAGTGTTATGTAAGAGGGGACTTAGCTCTCAGGGTGTTTCCCTGCTACACCACTGGGTTCCCTTTTAACACACATGCCAATATGAATGAGTGGGCTATATAGGGTCATTTATATGGGACATGACTGAGTGAGAGTGCCCTGTCTGGTGTAGCGTTGTAGCGCCTTGTTAATGCCTTTGTGTTACTGGGAAATATTCAGCAGGTGATGCAGTGGATCATTATTCCAACCAGTGACTGTCTCTGTAGGCATGCACGGATCTAGGAGTGGCAGGCCATTGCTTTCCGTTGGCGGTGTGGGAGACAAACAGCAGTAGAAATGCTAAATCTGTAGCGGCAGTATGCGCTAACAGGTTAGTTGAATGTCTGAGCCGCTGCTTTCAGTGATCACTCGTCCGCTGCTGTGTAGCTCCGATGTTGGCCTTACACCAAACAACCTTTCATCCGATTTCACTGTTGTTGGCAAATTTCCAGTGTTGGAATAAAGTCATGTGAGTCTTGCTAGCAGACTCCTGTCATCTCGATTGCTTGGTGGTCAGGATGGCCGTCTCAACTAACTAACTAACACTCCTGTCATCTCGATTGCTTGGTGGTCAGGATGGCCGTCTCAACTAACTAACTAGCACTCCTGTCATCTTGATCGTTTGGTGGTCAAGATAGCCGTCTTAACTAACTAACTAACTAACTAACTAACTAACACTCCTGTCATCTCGATTGTTTGGTGGTCAAGATAGCTGTCTTAACTAACTAACTAACACTCCTGTCATCTCGATCGTTTGGTGGTCAAGATAGCCGTCTTAACTAACTAACTAACACTCCTCTCATCTTGATCGTTTGGTGGTCAAGATAGCTGTCTTAACTAACTAACTAACACTCCTGTCATCTCGATCGTTTGGTGGTCAGGATAGCTGTCTTAACTAACTAACTAACTAACTAACTAACTAACTAACACTCCTCTCATCTTGATCGTTTGGTGGTCAAGATAGCTGTCTTAACTAACTAACTAACACTCCTGTCATCTCGATCGTTTGGTGGTCAGGATAGCTGGCTTAACTAACTAACTAACGCTCCGGTCATCTCGATCGTTTGGTAGTCATCATAGCCGTCTTAAGTCTTTTTCTCGTCTTGACATTCCAATAAAACTAACCTTTAATATTTTATGTAATCTTTAATATTAATCACAAGTATTTAGTCTTGGCTCATGCCATTAGTGATGTGGACATGTGAGAGAAAGACAGACGTTAGTCTTTTCAAAGTCTGCTAGTGTACGGCAGACACTATGGTCTGAGTTAATGTTAGTCCAGATTGCCTGGGTATTAGCCTTAATTTAGACTAACATAGCCAACATAGCAGCCTACATTCCGGCCTCCACTAGCCCTGCCTGGGGTGCACCTACGATGGCTAGCTGAATCACTCAGCCTAACAGCTGGATAAAACCCTGAAAGTGGCTGCTACTATATATACACTCATCGTCAAAAGAACAGCTGCACCCAGAAGGAGGTGTGGGAGTGCAGTGCTGTTGGGAAGGAAGATAAAGGTTACCAGGATCAATAAATGATGATAAATTTAGACTGATATGATCAATATTTATTGAGCTACACATACAGAAGTCTGTCTCTCAGTATGGCGTCGGGCCGCCGTGTTTGATAACCCAACATGCCAGACGTCTCGGCATGGAGCTGTAGAGGTTCCTAATGGTGTCCTGTGATAATCCATCCCATGCAGCTTGAACATCCTCACACAGTTCCTGCAGATGGTGCGGTAGGGGTGGAGGTGGAGTGACACCAGGCCTTCTGAAAAATCGTTCATCTTGGTGCTGATCACTGCACTTAAGGCACTTTTAGCTTTGCCGCACTACTTTACACACTTTGTATTGCCGTAGTGTGCGGTTTGGGACGCATCCACTGTATGGTCGGAGTGCTGGATGTAGTGGTGACCTCGGTAGCGCATTCTGACCCCTCTGTTTTGCAGTGTAGTGTAGGAGTAACTGTATACTTGTATGTAAACATGAAAGAATTCCTGTTAGCGATGCTAAAACTAGTACCGTTTTTGGCTATGACGCGCCATGGTATAAAAACACCTCGTGTAAACAAAGGAGACATCACAAGCTAAAAACACTGCAGACAACCCTGAAAAACCAGCGTTTCTGAATACCTTCACCGTGCTAAAGCTCCGTGTTCAGGGACCTAAACCGTTGCTTGCGCACGGACCAAAGACCAAAAAGGTTCTATGTTTTAAAAATTCCCGTTTTTTTTTGTCTGGAATGAGGGAACATTGTGTTCATTAGTCCTTTCCTGCGTAATGCACACCACTTTAGCAGCACAATGAGGTCCTTTCTGGGGGAAAAGTTGCCTGGTGATGAGCTCTGTGCATGAGGCCACCATAAAGGAGATTGAAGAGACCTCTCATTAAGGGTTTATGCGGCAGCGTTATCCCAGAGTAGCACATTTAGCTTGCGTGGTATAATTAAGTAATCCTAATTGCTACGTGTATGATAACTGGCATTCTTTACTGTACACAGTCCATTGCTCTGAATGCTTTGCTTCAGGCGTACGCTGTAGGATTGTGCTCGATGGGGGCAAATCACACACTACAAATCACAGTGACCATGTGTGACCTGCAGTGAAAATGACAGAGCACGCTCCAGATAGGAAGTAGGTGTAGGACGCACACATGTACTTCATAATCAGGAATGTGGTATGACAAACTCAGCAGTAAATACGTTCAGCAGTTATTATTATTATTATTATTATTATTAATATTATTATCAGAAATTAGACCTGTAGTCAAGACAGCCTGTAACGCTGGAGGGGCAAACCAGACGCTCTTATCCAGAGCGGTTAATCATATTACAGGTAGGTCCATGTAGTGTAGGAGTCTTGCCCAAGGACTCTTATTGGTGTAGCACAGCATAGTCACCCAGACTGGGAATCGAAACCCAATCACCCACATAAGGGGGAAGCTTACATCCTGGTATCCATTGTGCCACACCAACCACTCAGTATGGCGTCGGGCCGCCGTGTTTGCTAACCCAACATGCCAGACGTCTCGGCATGGAGCTGTAGAGGTTCCTAATGGTGTCCTGTGATAATCCATCCCATGCAGCTTGAATATCCTTACACAGTTCCAGTGCGGTAGGGGTGGAGGTGGAGTGACACCAGGCCTTCTGGACGTGTGATGCGTGCCAACAAACCGTTCATCTTGATGCTGACCACGGTGCCTCCACGGTGCCTTCTATGAGCTTCTATTAAAGACTGGTGGACTGAGAGACGCTCGAGTCTCTTCACCTACACTGAGCTGATGAAGAGTCTTGGTCCAGAAATGATAATAGGACATAATAAATCATGCTCCTGTTACTCTCCATACTTAAGTACATTTGAAGGTAAATACTTTAGTACTGTTACTCCAGTGGAGGTCTAAAGGGAGGAACCTCTACTGACACTGGAGGAGGAGTTTACCTTGGGGGATCTCTACTGTAACTCAGGTACATGGTTTGTGTACTTCGTCCACCACTGCACACAGGTGGGTGGTGTACCAGAGGGGCAGGTAGAAGCAGGAACACAAAACCAGAATCACACAGGTGGTAGTAAGTTCAGGCTCCTGCAGATGGCGCTGCACAAGGATGATGGCGGTGTAAATCCCTGCGGGCTGTTTGTGGTGTGAAGCCCACACAGCGTGGTATATACACGCCTACCTGATGCGAGACACCCTACACACCATGACTCAGGTTATTCGTCAGTAGGTGTACTTCACTTGACCACACACTTTTAGAACACTACTCACTTTCAGATCGTGCTCATGAGCCAGAGTGCTGACTAATGGGCCCGACTCTCAGAACCCGCAGTGTGGGCCAGGCTGGCAGTCTGTGAATGTACCTATATTTATTTGAACAAAAGCTTATTGTAACTCGTTTCAGCACCTCTGAGTGGTCCTGACTCTGTTAAAAGGTCCTACACATGTAAATGCCCCTCCCAGGTGAGTTTAAGAGGCTCGTCTCTGGAGGAAAACTGGCCAGACCATTTGGTATATGTAATATAAAAAATATAATATATGCTTGTAAAGACACACACACACTCATGTATATATGTATGTATGTATGTATGTGTGTGTGTGTCTTTACAAGCATATATTACACCATATATTACTGTTGTAAAAAATATTATATATTATTATATGTATGTCATTCAAGTACATTTAGTATACGTCCTTACACACTCATGATTACTGTACTGAAAGTGTACTATTTTTATATTTTCATATTCTAACTATGTACTTAGTATGCTAAATATAATCATTAGTGCTGTTAAAATATGCTTAAATAGAGCTAATTGTACTTAACTGTACTATTTTGAGACACCACTAAGATTCACTTAAGTAGGGCTGCCCTCTAGAAGTCGAATCGTCAGTCGGAGACCCTTTAAGTCGACTGACAACAGTGACCAGTTTTTTTTTCCCGTAAAACAGACAAAAGCTTACAAAATGCAGAGGAACTTTAAGAATGTAAAAAGACGTTTTAATAATTATTAAAGGGGGATAATAAATATATATTAAGTTCTAACTGGGCTATGACGCATGCTTGCTAAAAAATTTAATCCATGTGACAACGTGTGCTGGCGGTTCACCATTGAAGGAAGCTAAAACTGTGAAGCTGAGAAACACGGGTGGAACGATGTCTCAGAGAAAGTCTGGAAGAGCTTTTGAAGAAGAGAATCTGAACAAATTAAAGCTAATTCTGCTCGTCATTCAGTCAGACATCCAACACTGCTTCAAACCAGTGAGTTGACTTTCGTTTTAGACATAATGGCTGTTTGCGGTGAAGGAAAAACGGACCGAAGACGTTTGTTTTATTATAATTCCATTATTTTAGAACCTAAATTACAGATATTTTTATTTATTCGTTTACAGCTAAGATTATTTTTATTTAAAGATAAGTACAGTCACTTAATATGCCTGCTGATAAACGAGGAATAATTATTTCAGCGCAGGTGATATAATAATTAAACGGTTTCAGGTCTACCGTTCTCCTTTTCATCTAAAATAATTTAAATATTGACTAATTTGGTTTTATTTAGGAGTTCATTATTTATGAGAGATGAAAGACGAAGGGTCATCCTACTGAAGAAGCTGTTAATAGTGAAATTATAAAGACAGGCTAAAAGCGCTAATCTTTAGCATAAATACGTGCTCGCTGCCCGACGCTATATTCTGTAATTAAATCAGGCTCCAGATCGTTCATCATATACCACGTCTCTTTTAGTTCAGTAATATGTTCCTGTGACTCTGCTGACTTTCTAAATGAGGACATCAGATCTGAACCGTATGCAGATTGATTTACTGATTACTAGATGATGTATATGGAGAAAACACATGACCAATAGTCGAATCGTCGGCCAGGACGGGCGAATCCGATTCCACTGACAAAATTCTGAGTCGGGTACAGCCCTACACTTAAGTATACTTAAGTACATATTAAGTAAATTTCAAGTACATTAAAATATACTTATTTTTACCAGGTAGTGCAAATTAGTACACTTATATTAAGTACACTGAGGTACTACTGAGGTAAAATGTACTTGCGTTTAGCACACACAACAGCGATGTGCAGGACATGTTCTTGCTGATATTAAAGTACGTTTGTAGAACATTGAAATATGCCTTATTCTTACCTGGATAACTGATAAAGATCTCCATTAAACCTCCCCTGTGGATTATTTGCATTAAGACAATTATTTTGTCTTATATATGTGACACCTCCGATCTCCCGAACTCCATGTCCCAGAGTTCATTACCCGATGACGTCACTGCCACGTCCCGAACTGTCCAATCACGTCTCATTCTCTCGGTCTGTATGGCCTGAGTACTGATTACACGCACCTGCTTCTCATTTCACAGCTACCATTTAAACCCCTCAGTCACACACTCACACTGTGAAGTACTGCCAGGCCTCGTTTGTGTACTGAGCGTCCTCGCTGGCCTTCTCTGTTTATCCTCTCTAGTTTTAACTTCCCTTTGGTTTTTGACTCCCTCTCTCGGTTCTTCCCTTTGATCTGGTTGCTGGTTTGTTTTGCCCTTCCGGTTTTTGACTTGCTATTTGTTTACTGGTTTACACTTTCATCTTACTCCTTCGGATTTGTTTGCCTGTCTCTCTGGTTCTCGACCCCTGACTGCCTCTCTGGGTATTCTGTCCTCTTTGTCCCCTGTGTACTGTTTGCCGGGTTTATGCTGCTGTGCTTTACTACCGATCTGTTTAATAAACCTCAGCTGACTTTTAGCTCAGTGTGCGTCGGACTAAGTTTGTTACTCCTGACAGTGTGCTAACTGGATGAAGTCAGGTTCGAAATTCTTCTTTCATTTTGCCGACATATTAGAATCTGAGGTTTTTACAGAAGGGGGAATTCTGGATCTCTCGTTTTATCACTTTATAAACCAGAAAATACTTTCAACAACCATAAGAAATCCATCTTCACCATGTTTTTAGGTATAAAATGTTCTATAACTCAGGCTACAAATAACATATGATCGATTCCTTTGGTGATCAAAACAGCTTGATGTAATGATCATAACCCTTTGGTGTATGTAGGAGCTACTGAAGTGGAGATCTCTGGCTGAGAAACAGCTCGTTTTGATAAAATTGTTAGAACATTTCATACTCTATTGAAGATGGGTGGCACGGCGGCGCAGTGGGTGTTGCTGTCGCCTCACAGTAAGAGTCGTCTGTGTTTGATTCCTGACTGGGACGTCCAGGGTCCTTTCTGTGTGGAGTGTACTCCCTGTGAATGTTCTCCCCATGTCTGTGTGGGCTTCCTCCTCAGGGTGCTCTGGTTTCCTCCCACAGCCCAAAGACAGGTGAACTGGAGATGCTCAGTTGCCCCCTACTAGGTGTGAGTGTATGTGTATGCGTGTCTGCCCTGTGGTGGACTGGCGGCCTGACCAGGGTGTTTCTTGCTTTCAGCCCCCTGAACACTGAGATGGGCTTCGGAACCCCCCGCAGCCCAGAAGGATAAGAGGCTTAGATGATGATGATGATGATGATGAGTGTATTGGAGTTCATTATTTACAGACACAATATCTAACCATATCCTTAGCAACATCAATATAGACCATCTATAAAATAACAGCTACCTATTACATTGGTGTCCAACCCGACTCCCCCACCTGGCATCCGGCCCCCTGCTATCTACGCATGGCAATGATAGCTTGCACACCGCTCCTCTTCATGAGGGCATTTAGTTGTCTGCTCCATTAGTCTCTTTCCTGCTTCTCTTTGCGAGTGACGACTGCTGTCGTCTTTCCTGAGAAGCTTTTAGGCGCACGTCTTTCAGCATTTTGAGATTATAAAGGTCCCACACTTGTCAACGCATGTCACGCGAAGCTTCTGAACGAATCACGTTGCCAGAAATCGACACCAGCCAATGAGATTTCAGGCTTAGGTTTAAATCCCTGTTTGCTCTTTCATGATTGGTTGGTTATACAAAGGAACTGCCCATGTTTGGATCTGATAGCACTGTGCAGGAGAGAGAGCGCTTGCAGACCACAGTCGCAGTAATGCATGTTGTGTTAATTAGTGATGCATGATATAACGGCGGCCGATATATTATTATCCAATATATGGATTTTTTTTTTTAATCATCATCGGCCCTATATTGGAATTTTATCCGGTATTACAACCGATAACTTTTATTTTTTAAATAGTATTTTATAATACTATTTTATTTTTTTGCACTGACGCATGTACACTCCGGCCCCTGTGCTGCGGAGAGAACATTTCTATGACATGACCTCGTCAGGAACAATGGGGTGTTTGATCTCCTTTGTTAGTACTACAAAGCCTATTCATACCCCTAACTGCACCAGTGGGGTTACGGTCTACAGAGAGCAGGAACCAGGAACGATCCCCCTGGTGTAATCACAATCCTTAGTGGGTTAACTGTCTGTCAGACAGCCCAAACATTTGCATGACAAAGGCCAGTTTGTGTAATATTAACATGTTTGACCTACACATTTTGGCAAGCTTCCCAAACACTGTCTTTTGGGATTTCTGTCTTTTTGTTGTTGTTGTAAAGGAGCTGCTTTTAATATCAAACAGAACAAGACACGCTGTCCCAGTCAATGGTTTAGAGACGGCTCCTCATAGCAGGTTCTCCTTCTGTTGATCTTAAAGCTTCACTGTAGAATAAAAGTGAAGGCATCAAACTATAAACTAGCTCTCATGGAATTATACAGTCCACCTTAAAAACGCCTTAAATGGGCCTTTACAGGAGGATGAACCAGCTTTCTTAACCTGCAGTGGAGCTGATAGAACAAGGTTTATTTCTAAGCAGGTTTGGAGCAATTCTATTGGTCGGTCCCTCATGAATATTCACTAAACTGAAAGGAGAACTAGAGCTTTTACACTGTGCAGAAAAAGAGATCAAAGTTTTTACACCACTAAATATATATTAGAGGTGGAGATATGGAGAAACATCATACTGTGGTACATCAAGAGGATATGTGGTATATCAGGGTATGTACTGGTTCAGACTCTCATCAGCTGGAGCTGTTAAGCGTACGACTGTAGAGTCTTTAAGATCACCAACAGCATCTATTTAGAGGGGGGTGTCTAAACACCGTCTACACTGGCGGTGTAGATGGCTGGTGCTACAGGACACTACAGTGCAATCCTAAATACACTCAAGATTAATAGAACAGCTGCACCCAGAAGGAGGTGTGGGTGTTGCAGTGTCGTTGGGAAGGAAGATTAAGGTTACCAGGATCAATAACTGATGATAAATTTAGACTGATATGATCAATATTTATTGAGCTACACATACAGAAGTCTGTCTCTCAGTATGGTGTTGGGCCTCCAGATGTCTCGGCTGTAGAGGTTCCTAATGGTGTCCTGTGATAATCCATCCCATGCAGCTTGAACATCCTCACACAGTTCCTGCAGATGGTGCGGTAGGGGTGGAGGTGGAGTGACACCAGGCCTTCTGGACGTGTGACGCGTGACAACAAACCGCTCATCTTGCCTCTGACCACGGTGCCTCCACACACGGATTTGTTGGTCGTCTCCACCAAGACAAAAGCGGGACTCGTCACTGAAGATGACCCGCTGCCATTCTGAGTCACTCCATGACAGTCTGGCACGACACCATTGAAGTCTTTGGAGACGGTGACGTGGTGTTAAGGACAGTCGTCGTAACGGTCGGCATGCATGTAGTCCTGCGTGGTGCAGCCGTCTGCCAATGGTGCTGCACTAACAGGATGACTCATGGAGGACATCACTGCTCACTGAACATTCACAGTTGTGGCTGTTGGGTCAGTCAGATCCAGCAATAAGGTCCGTCCTTGATTACGTCACATGTGCGGCTGAGTGTGAACCTTGAATCATTAGCATGTCTCACAACGTCAAACTTACACACCAAGTTTCATTCCTGGTGGTTGATTCCTCCAGTTGTTTAGGCGATGAGTGTATAAACCACATTGCCACATTCATAGAGGCATCTGATGGTATGAGATGTGAGTTCGCAGGTACTTAAACCTGTGGCCTAACCTTACTGAGATCTTACTTGAGATGTTCCTCGGATAAACTACACTCTCAGAAACTGCCATAGAGACATATTCATCGCTAAAACCTCGTTAGGCTACTTGCACATGTCTGGAGGCTTGAGTCTCATTTACTGTAGGCAGCTGAGTTTAATTAGCCTTACACTGAAATTCACGCCGGCCTCATTTCCATCCGGAGAGGTGGTCATAAATGTCACATTTGCTCCAAGTGACAACTACAACCCAGTAGTAAGCTAAACTAATTACTGGTACCTTGCCTGAAATTCCCGAGGCTGCATCAGGATCTGCTTTCGTATTGGGAAGTTTAGAGGGATTTGTCCAGCAGCACCCAGTGTTCCTACACTGTATGTGCAGCGTATAGGAATAACCCATTAATCCTTTACTGGGGTACTCCTTAACTACCACCTAAAGGGATTTACAGTCCCCTTATCCCAAAGTCACATGGTCTAAGGGTCCGACTGGGGAACGTTTGCTCAATTCCTTCAACCTTTTTAATCGTTTTATGTAACTTCCCAGCAGAATCTCTGATGCCGAGTTCGCTTCTGCGGAGGAGCAGAGTTCACCTAAGGACAGACGTGTGAATGAGGACACTGTATGAGGAGGACACTGTGGATGCTCAATAAACAGCCGGAGAATGATAATGTCATTTCACTCACTTTCCTTTCATCTGTTCCTTTATATACGATCACTTTCAAGGTCTCGACAAATGCGTCATTTACAGCGCGCCCACCACTTTGTACCCACTGCATTCGGCTGAAATTCTGAAGTCGACAAACTCAGTTGAATGGGTCTGTCTCCTTCACATTCCCTATGTGCCTTCACATAGTTCCAGCTCACTGTCAGAATTCCCATCAGAAAGAACCTGGGGTGGGACCCACAAGGGTACACTTTTGGTATCTTTAGTTAGGGAACACAATTCTAAGTTGTTCCACTCCAGTTATACTTTTTAGGTTCCCGCCGTCATAAACCAGAATCTGGAGTTTTAGGAACTGGATTGCTTGGTCGGTAGAGCATCAGACTTTTAATCTGAGGGTCCAAAGTTCAAGTCCCTGTTTGGGCAGACGAGCAAATTGTTGGCCAGGTGTGGGTTATGGGTGGGTAGACGTGGGCTAAAGGTTGTGGGCTGGAGGTGGATAGTCGTGGTCATAACGTTGGGGGCTGGAGGTTGTTGGGCACATGGGATCATGGATTGGAGGTGGGCAGTCGTGGGCTGGAGGTTAGGGAACCAGCCTTATGACAGGAGCGTTGTTGATTCGATTCCTTGAACCAATAGCTCATATCCTGTTGGTTTACACGACTGAAGTGCTCTTGCGGAAGGTGCCTAACCCAACTGGTCCTGTGGACAGGCCTGCCCACCACCCTGGGCAAGCGTGCTCACTGCCCCCTAGTGAGTGTGTGTGTGTGTGTGTGTTTTCTAGTGGTTGTTTCATTTCACAGATGGGTTAAATGCGGAAGAGAAATTCCTCTATGTGCAAACACAAATGGCAAAAGGTTCTAAATTCGTCAGTTTATCACAAAGGTAAAAAACCTTACACATCATTAAGCTGCTAAAAGCCTACAGTGATGATCCCCTGTTAAGAATATGAGAAGAGTTCAGTGTTTTGTGAGGCAGTGGAAGAAATCTCTGATTGGTCTGTGAAGCAGGACGAAACCTCTGTGATTAAATAAGCAGGATCTTCGGATGGGTCAGTGGCATGCAGGCACAGCTTCCACATAGCATAGGAGAGCATGAAGCTCCATGGTGGGTAAACTGGTCAGGAATGCTAGCAAGCAGTGGGCACCCAGTCAAGGCAGATGAAGCAACAGCTTCAGTCAAAACAGGCCACACAGGATGGGCAGTTGTTCTGCAACAGGCCGCACAGGATGGGCAGTTGTTCTGCAACAGGCCGCTCAGGACAGGCAGTTGTTTCAAAACAGGCCGCACAGGATGGGCAGTTGTTCTGCAACAGGCCGCACAGGATGGGCAGTTGTTCCGCAACTGGCCGCACAGGAAGGGCAGTTGTTTCAAAACAGGCCGCACAGGGTGGGCAGTTGTTTCAAAACAGGCCGCACAGGATGGGCACTTGTCCAGCAACAGGTCACACAGGATGGGCAGTTGTCTAACAACAGATCGCAGAGGATGGGCAGTTGTCCAACAACAGGCCACACAGGATGGGCAGTTGTTCCGCAACTGGCCGCACAGGATGGGCAGTTGTTCTGCAAACAGACCGCACAGGATTGGCAGTTGTTCCGCAACAGACCACACAGGATGAGCAGTCGGCTCACAGCAAAGGGCCTAGGTTTGATTCCCGGGTGGGTTGTCCGGGGTTCTTTCTGTGTGCAGCTTGCACATTCTCCCTGTGTGGATGTCCTCCGGGTGCTCCAGTTTCCTCCCACAGTCCTAAGACACACAGTCAGGTGAACTGGAGATGCTAAATTGCCCCAAGGTGTGAGTGTGTGTGAATGTGTATCTACCCTGTGATGGGCTAGTGGCCTGTCTAGGGTGTTTCCGTCCTTCTGCACAATGAGAGCTGGGATAGGTACCATTACCCCCATGACCTGGAAGGATAAAGAGGTTTAGAAGATGAGTGAAAGAGAGAAGACTAAATGTGCTACTTAAAACAGGCTCCTGCCATAAATCATTAATAAAGAAGCGATAATAAAATACGAAACTGTTTTGTGGGCTTGTATAAGCAGCATTTACATAGTGAGGTATTAGCATTAGTATTATTTTCTGCATGTTGTCTGTCTGTCACCTTGGTCTTATTACAGCTATGATTAAATCATAATGCATAGGCAGGTGCTAGTGCACAGCAGTTAGTCATTGTGTGTAACCCTCCCACTTAACACAATTTATTTATGCTCATATAAACTATGAGCTGGCTTTTTTATGACACTTTTTTGTTCTCATATTAAGAAAACAAGATAAGAGATGAACTCATGTGGTGTATTTTTCCGTCAGCGATTAACCATCCTGCCCTCTGCTCATCTGTCTTTTTCCACAGACCCCCAGTTTACCCCTTGGTCACCTTCCCGACACTTCAATGAGGACAGACGCGTCCCTCAAACCAGGAACATGAAGGGCTTATCCAGCAGCCGTGCCCAGCACCAGATCCCCTCGCCTCACCCCTGTGGCCTGGTGGAGTGCGACCACCTTCACGACCTGCACGGCATGCACGTGTCCGACCCCCGCCACTCCTACCTGCTCAGCCCCACGGAGAGCTGCGCCATGGACTACCATCACCGCTACTCGCCCCGCAGCTCCATCCACTCCGACTGCATGATGATGTCCCCGGTGATGCTGCCCCCTGCCGCTGCAGCCGACCACGTCTCCAGCAGCACCTTTCCTAGAATGCACTACAGCACCCAGTACTACGACTCTGCCACACGAGACGACTGTGCCACCATCACCACCTCTGCCACTTCAGCCGCCGCCCTCGCCGCCGCTGCCGCCGCATCCGCCGCCTCTCATCACGCCAGCAGCAAGAGCAACCGCATCCCAGCTAACCTCCTGGACCAGTTCGAGAAGCAGTTGCCTCTGCACCGAGACGGCTTCCACACGTTGCAGTACCAGCGCACCTCCACCACGGCCACCAGCGAACAGAGGAGCGAGAGCCCTGGGCGGATACGCCACCTGGTGCACTCTGTCCAGAAGCTTTTCACCAAGTCCCACTCCCTCGAGGGCTCCTCCAAGATGAACGGCACCAAAGGGGACGGCGGGGGCCACCATCACCACCACAGCGGCCACCACTCTTCCAAACACGGCAGCAAACGCAGCAAGAGCAAGGAACGGAAGCACCGCTCAGGCGGCTTGTGGAGCTCTGACGATAACCTGGACAGCGACAGCACCTACCGCACGCCCAGCGTCATGAGCCGGCACCACGTGGAGCATGCAGGCCACTGCTTCCCAGACTCAGTGCACACTCACTTTGGTGACCTCTCGCTTAAAACCTCCAAGAGCAACAATGACATCAAGTGCTCTGCCTGTGAGAACCTGGCCACGGCACCCGAGGGAAAGTTTATGAAGAGAAGCTCCTGGTCCACGCTCACTGTCAGTCAGGCCAAAGAGGCGTACCGCAAGTCCTCCCTCAACCTGGACAAGCAGACGGTACATCACGACCTAAAGCCTTCTCTACGCACCAGTCATTATCTGCAGGTGAGTGGCGTGTTTGGTTGATCTTGGGCTGCTGTCGCTGCAGATCGGTGGTGACTGTGGTAGAGACTATGCCAGTTCAGATGAAGCATGTGAGGCTTGAATTGTTGTTTGGATCCTGAACTAAGAGTTAGAAGAGGGCACGTGAGGTTTCACTCAGTAATATTCATTATTCATATTGCAGTTCTTCTGTGAATGTTGGTTGTCAGGATGTAGCCGGGTCCACCGTGGTCCACTACGTCCATGATGATGAAGTCAAATCAACTCCAACCCCAAACCTTTATAGGCTTATATGTAAGCTTACCCGACAACAAATAAGTCCCCTGTGACAAACGTGCCTAATAGCGTGTAATACCTCCACCAGCACCATGTAGGCCACATCAGTGTTCAGACACTCATCAAAGAACTGGTCAGTTGGTCCAGATTTGGTGGATGCCTTCCCTGGCGTTTTACTGGTTATTCCAGGTAGTCCCACGGATTTCCAAGAGGATTCAATCTGGGGATTTTGCGGTGCCAGTCCAGATGTGTGAATGCTCCTGAATGTTCATTATGCAAATCAGTCACATTTGCAGCCCTGTGAACACCATAACTGTCATCTTGGAATACCGGGATAGGAATTTTATTATCCTCAGTAAGATGATGAGCTATAGGGGAAACCTGGTTGTCCAGCAGCTCAGTGTAGGCCCTGTGGTTCACATTAACTTTCACCTCTACCAAAGAACCCATTTCCACCTAATTAAACCCCCCAGAATATCACAGAGGGCTCTCAGTTTTGTCCAGGGAGCCTATATGAATAATATCCGGTATAAACGACATCACTGCGTGAGTAACATGGCACGGACTGTTTAGCACAATGAGTCCAATGGCACTTTGGTACAGTTGAGAGCATTTGCCTTGCTTCAGATATGTATTTCATAAAGCTGCAGCACATATCAGCCAAAATCACATCGATAAGCTGGCCAGTTGCCAAGCACGTGTTTAGAACGAAAACAAAAATGATGGGATTCCAGTATATGGCCGATTACAGCTGTGCACCCCCAGTACGCATTCCTGATGTGCAGTCGAAACACATGGATTTGCTGATTAACCAGCGTTAGGGAACTAAGGAAGAACAGGTCCAGTCGTCTCCTAGCCGTGGACGTGATGTCTGGGACAGATGGTGACTTTGGAGGCGTGTGTTGGTGATCCTGTTGATGGTTTTCTGGACCAGTNTACGACTGGTCCAAAGAATTTGTTGGGGCCAGTCAAGTACAATGCTGCTTCACAACTCGATTCGTCACTTGTTGCTAAATCGTGGCTACAAGTTGCGTACTCCTATAGGGAATGACCGGTGGATTGTCGTTCTGTTGTCTGTCCAGGCGTTCTGCGGTGCCAGGCCAGATGTGTGAAGGCTCCTGAATGTTCATTATGCCAATCAGTCACATTTGCAGCCCTGTGAACACCATAACTGTCATCTTGGAATACCGGGATAGAAATTTTATTATCCTCAGTAAGATGATGAGCTATAGGGGAAACCTGGTTGTCCAGCAGCTCAGTGTAGGCCCTGTGGTTCACATTAACTTTCACCTCTACCAAAGAACCCATTTCCACCTAATTAAACCCCCCAGAATATCACAGAGGGCTCTCAGTTCTGTCTGTTTGGCAAGTTTAGGACAATATGTTGTTGCTGTCACATGAGAACAGAGGTGATTTTATGTGGTTTTGAAACCAGTTATTTTATTCTTTCTTCTGTTTTAGATTTGATTTATCAGTTGTGGCGGGGGCGGAGTGGAGTCGCTGCCATTCCCTCCCCACTGATCACCGCCAGGTGTGTGGGATCTAGGGCTGTACCCGACTCAGTTTTGTCAGTCGAATCGGATTCGCCCGTCCTGGCCGACGATTCGACTATTCGTTCATGTTTTTTCCTCCATATTCTACCATATACATTATCTAGTAATCAGTAAATCAATCTGCATACGTTTCAGATCTGATGTCCTCATTTAGAAAGTCAGCAGAGTCACAGGATCATATTACTGAACTAAGAGACGTGGCATATGATGAACGATCTGGAGCCTGATTTAATTACAGAATACAGCGTCCGGCAGCGAGCACGTATTTATGGTAAACATTAGCGCTTCTAGCCTGTCTTTATAATTTCACTTTTAACAGCTTCTTCAGTAGGATGACCCTTCGTCTTTCATCTCTCATAAATAATGAACTCCTAAATAAAACCAAAT
>CM067481.1:35835673-35851224 GCA_034552555.1 Semaprochilodus insignis | reverse complement strand
AGTGCAGCACCATTGGCAGACGGCTGCACCACGCAGGACTACATGCACACAGACCGTTACCACGACTGTCCTTAACACCACGTCACCGTCACCAAAGACTGCAATGGTGTCGTGCCAGACTGTCATGGAGTGACTCAGAATGGCAGCGGGTCATCTTCAGTGACGAGTCCCGCTTTTGTCTTGGTGGAGACGACCAACAAATCCGTGTGTGGAGGCACCGTGGTCAGAGGCAAGATGAGCGGTTTGTTGTCACGCGTCACACGTCCAGAAGGCCTGGTGTCACTCCACCTCCACCCCTACCGCACCATCTGCAGGAACTGTGTGAGGATATTCAAGCTGCATGGGATGGATTATCACAGGACTCCATTAGGAACCTCTACAGCTCCATGCTGAGACGTCTGGCATGTTGTGCTAGCCTATACTATACTCCCCATGTAGTGGGTGCTGCTTCCTATACTCCCTATGTAGTGTGCTATTTCCTGCTCCTGTGTAGTGTGTACTTCTTTCTGCTCCTTACGTAGTGTGCTTCTTCCTATACTCCCTATGTAGTGTGTACTTCTTCCTATACTCCCTATGTAGTGTGCTTTTTGGTACTCCTTATGTAGGGTGCTTCTTCCTGCTCACTATGTAGTGTGCTATTTCCTGCTCCCTGTGTAGTGTGTACTTCTTCCTGCTCCCTATGTAGTGAGTGTCTTCCTGCTCACTATGTAGTGTGTACTTCTTCCTGTTCCCTATGTAATGTGTGCTTCTTCCTATACTCCCTATGTAGTGTGTGCTTCTTCTTATGCTCCCTGTGTAGTGTGTGCTTCTTCTTATACTCCCTATGTAGTGTGTACGTCTTCCTATACTCCCTATGTAGTGTGCTTTTTGGTACTCCTTGTGTAGTGTGCTTCTTCCTATACTCCCTATGTACTGTATGCTTCTTCCTATACTCCCTGTGTAGTGTGTGCTTCTTCCTACTCCTTATGTCGTGTGTACGTCTTCCTACTCCCTCTGTAGTGTGTACTTCTTTCTATAATCCATGTGTAGTGTGTGTGTGCTTCTTCCTAAACTCCCTATGTAGTGTACTTCTTCCTGCTCCCTATGTAGTGAGCTTCTTCCTACTCCTTATCTAGTGTGTACTTCTTCCTATACTCCCTATGTAGTGTACTTCTTCCTGCTCCCTATGTAGTGAGCTTCTTCCTGCTCCCTATGTAGTATTTGCTTCTATGATACATATTTAGTCAGATCATCCCACATGGAATGCAGGTGTAAACCGTAAACACTCTGAGATGCTTGTGAAGGTCAAATGGTGTGAATGAGGGATGCCTCCAGAATACCAGCCCTCCTGCATGCATGCGGGAATGGAAAAGCCATCACCCCTCTCTGCAGGTGAGCTGGGTGCCATGGAAATGAGGAAGTGTAATGGGGCGCATCCCTGTCTGGGTGGTGTACTTTAACATCTGGCCTAGTCACTCAAGCACAGAAACAGCAGACCCCATCACTCCGCAGCACTGAAATGAGATCAGCCCTCCTGCTCCGAGCGAGGAGAGGCGCGATTCAGACGCAGGGATTCTCCGCTCACAAATCAAATCTCCACAGAGGTGTGATGTGCTGGGCTGTTATAGCTGTCGGGTGTTAAGGTGTTTTGTAGTAGAACTCCAACCATCTCCTTCACGTCACTCAGTTCTGCTGTGAAATTGCATCTGCTCCAGGAGTCTCTGTGTAACACGGAAAGGCTGGAGTCCAGATTAAGAGGACAGTATTAAGACTGAATGATACACGGAGAGTGTTGTACATGATAGACTGAAGCCTGAAGCGTAACTACATACCAGGAGAAGGTGAAGGCTTTGGCTTTGACACGGTTACTGTTATTACATAAAACTACATAACAAGATTTTTCTTCCTGGATTCTGTGTGTTGTATTCCAATTGCTTATGAGTAAAATGTAAACACAAACAGCCACATTCATCACACACCTTTTTTTCGAAGACGAAAGATAAGATATTAACACAGTGCATAAAATCTACACTCATCTTTAAAAGAACAGCTGCACCTAGAAGGAGGTGTGGGATTGCAGTGCTGTTGGGAAGGAAGATAAAGGTCACCAGGATCAATAACTGATGATAAATTTAGACTGATATGATCAATATTTATTGAGCTACACATACAGAAGTCTGTCTCTCAGTATGGTGTTGGGCCTCCAGATGTCTCGGCTGTAGAGGTTCCTAATGGTGTCCTGTGATAATCCATCCCATGCAGCTTGAACATCCTCACACAGTTCCTGCAGATGGTGCGGTAGGGGTGGAGGTGGAGTGACACCAGGCCTTCTGGATGTGTGACGTGTACCAACAAACCGTTCATCTTGGTGCTGACCACGGTGCCTCCACACACGGATTCATTGGTCGTCTCCACCAAGACAAAAGTGGGACTCGTCACTGAAGATGAACCGCTGCCATTCTGAGTCACTCCATGACAGTCTGGCACGACACCATTGCAGTCTTTGGTGACGGTGACGTGGTGTTAAGGACAGCTGGTTCATCCTCCTGTAAAGGTCCATTCTGGAGGGTTTTAAGGTGGACTGTATAATTCCATGAGTGCTATTTTATAGTTTGATGTCTTCACTTTTGTTCTACGGTAAAGCTTTAAGATCAACAGAAGGAGAACCTCTAAACCTTTGACTGGTACTTTATCTAAGTACCGCTTCACTGTGGGTCTGAGACGAGTGAGAAAAAGGACGGAGCACGTTATAAAAATAAAATTTTATGCCCAGTCAAGAAGACTTGGAACGTAATGGGAATATGGATCAATGGAAAACAAAAAGGTTCGACCATCCTCAATGGGTAAGACTTGAAGAATCACATTTGAGTACGTAAAGTGCTCCTGAGATAAAATGGTCATTCTGAATGATTTCACATAGAATTCTGTGTTACTGTAGAATCATCTCAGAGTCTGTTATTATGCTAATGAGGACCTGGAGTGTGCTAACCTGGCTACAGAGCTAGCTAAATCAGTCTTCATGAATTTAGTCGTTACATCGCATACAGCGTGTAGAATTACAGTATGAAATGAATTATTAAAGGAATCCTGGACCCGGAACTTGGAGTTATCCACTACTGCTTCTTTGCCAGCACAGGATGATGACTGCATTGCGTGGTTCCTCTGCTAACATAATAAGGCTTGTTCAGGAAAGTTATTGGCTAGGGGCAGACACTGATTTTCAGTTTGGACCACATGGGGGCGCCAATCACTGGGGTCTTATAAACTGTGGGCTCAGCTGTAAACGGGTCAGCTGGGGCATAGCGGGAAATGGTGGTGCTTTAAACGCTGCACGTCGGACTCTTCCAGAGGGAGGTTGGCTCTCTCCTTGGGTCTTGCGCTCTCTCTCTCTCCTCTTTACGGTGGACACCCTTCCATCAACTTATAAAGCCTGAACGCTACCATGAGCTTGGCTCGAGCTGGCCGACCACAGGCTCATGGACTGAGCTGGCCACTTTCGAGGTGATTCGGAAACTCAGACTTTAGATGAGTTGGTCTGTCTGTGGGTCCAACCTTTACAAAGGTTCACGTCTCACGTCAAACTGCAACATGCAGGGGCAGTGTGTCTTGGTTACAGCCAGGGTCCGGATATCTTATTTAAACCCTAGACAGTTTGGTGGTTTGTCTCCATGTGCCATTGGTTCCTGGGCTTGTAACAAGGCTCCAAGATGCTTAAGTAAGGAGACTTGAAGCATTAATGGAAATGCAATAGTAGCAGTATTATTAATAACAGTCATTATTATTATTATTATGGCGTCGGGCCATGCACAGAGGCTTCTAGGAGGCCATTAAATAGATGTTCATTATTTCTTTACGTGTTGTTCTTTAGTTTAAGGTGTAGGTTTCATTTTAGTAGTTTGTGTTAGGGTGTGGGTTTTAGTTGTGTGGGTTTGTGTACGTGGGGGTGTAGCTTGAAGCTTGTGGCTGTTCAGTGTGTAGGTCGATTTATGCTTCACCGAAGAGTCTACAGCATCGCCTACACAAGTGGCCTACACCGTCGTGAGCAATTATACTTGTGCGTTGGCGAGTCTCCATCTCTCTGCAATTACACCACCAAGACACTAGTTGGCGATGGGGTTCCTGTGCCACTGTGTTGACTTCCTTGGAGTTGAATAAACAATGGCGGCTGAAACTGAGAGGGTCGTGTTGGGGTTGGAGCTAATAGCTGTTGAACAACAGTTACGTGTCTGTACAGTCTACAGTTCATCCAAATGAATGTAAGAACAGTTGTTGTGGCCTGCGATGCCACGATGTGTAGTTCCATTTCTGCACTACGTTGGCTACGTTGTAGTAAGTGCTTGCGGCATAGATTTGGCGTAGATTTGGTGCAGAAGCATGAACTGGCCTTCAGAATGTTCCTAAATCTGCACTCCTTTAAAGGAAGGGTAACTTTCAAGCTTTTCAAGATTGTTCATCTGACCAACACCGCAGTCGATGGCAGAAATGGGATTGCCCCCGTAAACTGGTGAGGACCAGCGTCACTTCAAACTGTAAGATGAGCGGCGAAGAAGAAGACTGAACCCGGCCCGTGGACTGCGACAGAGGAGGCAGCACAGTGAAATGGGCAGCAAGGACGGCAGTCAAGCCCCGACACTGGACCCTGGCTAAAAGACGACCTGGTGAGGCTCGTCGATGAAACCAGCGGGACGAAGCTGGAGGCCAAAGTTGGCACGTGTGGCTGAGGGTTGGTGGTCCAGGCCTCCCACTGGTGTCTACCGTGCAGTTGGCAAAAGAGAGGTCGAGGGAGTGTTGTTGTTGGTGTCGCTGCCCAGGTGGGGACCGTGGAGAACCCTTTTGGAGGGGGTCCGAGGTCATGCAGGAAGAGAACTGTGTAATGCAGTGGTAATAATCGGGTGACAAATAGCAGATGATGGCGTTCTAGCAAACCCAGGTTTACCTAGTCTTGGTAATATCAGTGTCCAGTCTTTATTTGGCCAGCAGTATATCAACTTTTTCAAGTGTTAAATTGACCAGTCACTTTTCCTCCTCTCGCTTCATCATCTCTCTTGGAGCGGAGCAGCATTGGCAGCGTGTTCATACTGTCAGACTGCCCATCTGCACATCCAGTGGGTGAAAAATTAATTTTGAGTTAGGCGCAAGACTGTTGTAGGCGTGAGACGTTTCATTATACTTCAGCTCAAACTCACGAGTACGCTCCGAGTCCGAACGAGGCATGCAAACATTTACATTGTATCCCTTACCAAATACCACACCAAATCACCTGACAGGAACCTGTCTTACCGAAGGGCACCATGGCATCAGCCTTCAGCTGGAATCAACCCTCTTGGAGAGTAGCCAGGTCCCCATATCGCAGAATTTCCAGCATCCCAAATTCAATTACCGCAGTCCATCACATGAAGTAGAGTCTAACGAGCGATGCCTGTCTGATTGACCATTGCCCTAACCTTTAAAGACGCCCTGTCATGGGCCCTGTCGTGGGTCCTGTCATGGGCTGACTCATTCCTTTATTGCCGTCTTTAAGCTTCTCTGGTATCTCCACATCTGATGCACATTCTTCCTGCTCTCTTTTCCTCTTGTGGAAGAGGCAAAATGCATATGCAGCAGATTATTGTCTCCGATGCCTTGGCTGATAGAGCTTTGAAGCAAGATGTAAACAAGCCAGCTAATTATCTTCTCGACTTGCCAGAGCAGTCATCTGCGCACAGTAATCGGTGAGGCTTAGCCGCTAGCTTCTGTGACATCCAGGCAAGGACAAACCGCAAATAACGCTGGTCTTTCATGGTTCCAAGCCCATCGTACACACTCCACTGTACGTTTATACGGGATACAGTCGGCATCGGTTCCTCTGAAAGCTTCATAGCTAAACTTTATAGGCGTTCATTAGACTTGGTCTTCTCCACCAAGACAAAAGCGGGACTCGTCACTGAAGATGACCTGCTGCCGTTCTGAGTCACTCCATGACAGTCTGACACCATTGCAGTCTTTGGTGACGGTGACGTGGTGTTAAGGACAGTCGTGGTAACGGTCTGTGTGCATGTAGTCCTGCGTGGTGCAGCCGTCTGCCAATGGTGCTGCACTAACAGGATGACTCATGGAGGACATCACTGCTCGCTGGATGTCTGCAATTGTTTACGCTTTGATAACATGTTCTACATTACATAGAATCAAGCATCTGAGCCCATTCCTAGAACATAATGATGAAATGCAAGTTACAAAAGGTTGTTTAGACATACACTATATTGCCAAAAGTATTCACTCCCCCATCCAAATATGAATTCAGGTGTTCCAATCACTTCCATGGCCACAGGTGTATAAAACCAAGCACCTAGACCTGCAGACTGCTTCTACAGACATTAGTGAAAGAATGGGTCGCTCTCAGGAAGTCAGTGTGATACCGTGATAGGATGCCACCTGTGCAACAAGTCCCTTTTGCAGAGTCAGTTGAATTCAGTTCAGTTCATCAGGTTAAATCTTGGTAACCAATATAGATCCTTGCTCAGTGGTTGCTTTAAGGCCAGATTCAATTAATGCAGAGTGTGTGCTACCAAATATGGGATCTAGTAATCATGAACTTACACTTTGTGAAAATCTCATGATGGAATGGACCAACAGAAATGGCCCCAAACTGCTTGGATAAAAGTCTGGTTCCATTGACTTACATTAAAAGTAAATTGGGTTTTTGCCCTCTCCTGTGAAGTTGCCATTGTGAAGATGTGTTTTTTTCCTTTGGACAGCAAAAATATGCGGGTGATAGTGACTATTTCCACCGACTGAAAGTCTGCTGCGCTTATATGTCAGTTTTTGGTATACGTCCAGCTCAGATGGAAGCTTAACAGAAGTGATACCAAAAATAGTACCATTTTTACCCAACGGAGAACTGAGAACCGAGAGCCGAGCAGAGTTGAGCCAAGTTGAGCTGGTACCATGCAGCGGTAATTTATGATTTGGGGGCTGGAGACACCAGTTAATCCAGTTGAATTTGCTTGAGCCCGGAAAAGTCTGTGCCGTCTCTGGATGCTGTGGAGACATGGCTTCTGCTGCGCCAAGTACAGCCTTAACTTGCATTAGTGGATGCGGCAGCAAACAGTGTTCGGCCAAGTATTCCTGTGCCCACGCAGCCGTATCCGTCACGGAAACCATCCGTATCCCATCACGGAAACATGCTGGTTGTTGATGCGCTGCCGTCCGAGGGATAGAATGTTCAGATGTGGCTTTCGGCCTTTTCCTTTATGCACAGAGCTCACTGGGGAGTGTAGTTTGTGTTTCCTAGATCCTGCATGTTCTGCTCACATCAGTCTGATACCGGTACGCAGTGTTGGACTGGTGGAGGACTGGTTTTCTGCCAGAAGTACTGAAAACTGGTCAGCATTCCTTTGGTGACCTGTGGCTAGCAGGTGACCTAGTATTGAACTAGTGGTCATGTGATTAGCCTAGCCCTCTTTTTTGAGCTGGTAAACAGTCGGTCTGTGAAGAGGCAGTAAACTGATACCAAGCGTGATGAGTGATGCCAAGCACTATATGTAATTCACTATATACCAGTAGAGTGTGACACTGAACTTGAACCCAGCGTTATGCTATGGTACTGCTCTTCTATGTGATGTGTAGTGTGTGGCGGTAACACTGGTTATATAATACTCCCCTTCACTCACAGGCTGGCTTCCTTTTCCTTCTGTCTATATTCAGTATTATTACTAATCAGAAATTCTGCCCATCCTTATATTGCTCTGCTGTTCCTGGTATCTGTTGTGGACCACAGAAGGATGGAGTCCTGGTTCCTCTCAAGGTTTCTTGCTCCTAGTGAGTTTTCCCTTGCCACTGTCATTATGGTCATTAGAGCTTACAGTAAAGATGCTCTGCATAACGTGTAGAGATGCACCGGAAAAGTTTTTTGTCCGAAGGCCGAATACCGAACACATTGTTTTCACGGTGTCTTATTAATTTTGCCACTTTTCCACTACTGCAAAAATTAAACAGGCTAAATCCCAGATAGCACGCAGATGTGGGCCACATCTGCCAAAGATATGGCACTGCTGGCCCACGGTCGGCACTGGCAATCTGCTGTGAGCCAAAGGTGGCCCCCATATAGTTACAACATGAATTTGGCTCACCTGTCCCAAAACAGATCTCAATCTGGTCCCGAGGCGTGGCCCTAATGTGGTGCATATGTGGTCCAAATCTTGCTACTGGGAGCGGTCCACCCAAGTGCCGTCAACCGGTCTGGCAAATGGGCCAGATGAAAATGGGGAATGTGGGCCAGATTTGGGCCAGAACGATTTTGCTGTCTGGGATGTATTTCTGTCTTGGTTTTCAAAGAAAAAAAAAAATACTCAACTGCAGATTAAAGACACTTACTGAACACTGAACATCTTAACATCCCAGCAGACACACCAACAAGGCACAGTATGACAAAAACACCATACCAGCCGCGTTACCGCATTGTAAAATTGGGGTATGTGGGTAAAATTGGGGTAAACAGAGAACGAACGAGAGAGAGTCACTGTAGCGGTTGTTAAAGCTAGCGGCTCTGTTCTGGTCTTTACTCTGTCTGGAGCTCCGTTTGGCTTGAATGCTTGAAACGGAATAAGACCTGGGAAACGTCAGCGTGCTCCGGTGTGACTCGCTGTAGAGAATATGGCGTTACAGTGGACGCTAGCCTAGAGCTATTGTCGCTAGCCCTGGGGTAAAAGTTCCGCTCTGGTTCCCGCCTGCAAGTCAAGTCAAGAGGCATTATTATTCAGTATATTTTTTTTTTCTTTTACTTTTAGCTTAATAATTTCAGTAGGGATTCAGGTGTATCCGTAATCATTTTATTTGATTAAAAAAATATATTGCTAAAAACCATTTATGGCATTTATGGCAGCAAGCTAATATGGGACAGGCCTAATCAATAAACGGGAAAATATCTTTAGTAGCATACAATATACCAGGACCGCTGTGTGAGTGTCTGCATGCGATACTGTTTCTGAAAGCTAAATGCATATGCTGTAATGGCTACATCTGCTCATACGCTTGCTTCTATCCTGTCCAGGAACACGATCATGAATAAGCTTTACCCCTTCGTTCACGGTTACACCATATTCCAGTCTTTGCACAGGTCAGTTAAAGTTTATCCCAGATTTGCAGCAGTTCATCAGCCGTACGCAACACACAGTATGGAGACCCGCAGTTAAGCCTTGATCAGGTTACCTAAAATCCTCATTAACGGCCCTGCCAGAGCCAGAGCCGGGCTTGCGTCTGGAGCAGCGCCTCTGCTTTTGCATATGCATGATGTGCTAATGTGTGTGGTTCATGTGCAGTTGCTATGGCCGCATCCTACACGCGCTGGCCTACGTTCCCCTTAAAGCAAATCCGGAGGTGTGGAAAAAAGGGACAGCTGTGTTCGTTAGTAGTGATTCTGATGAGCTCATAATGAATTCATCTGCCTCTGTCGACCTTTGCAGAGAGGAGCTCAGCTTGGAGACACTGGGAACTTTCAGAAGAACAAAAAACAAACCTCAACTCCACATTTATCTACCCACACCCATTTAATAAACACTCACCATCAAAAGAACAGCTGCACCCAGAAGGAGGTGTGGGATCGCAGTGGTGTTGGGAAGGAAGATAAAGGTTACCAGGATCAATAACTGATGATAAATTTAGACTGATATGATCAATATTTATTGAGCTACACATACAGAAGTCTGTCTCTCAGTATGGTGTTGGGCCTCCAGATGTCTCGGCTGTAGAGGTTCCTAATGGTGTCCTGTGATAATCCATCCCATGCAGCTTGAACATCCTCACACAGTTCCTGCAGATGGTGCGGTAGGGGTGGAGGTGGAGTGACACCAGGCCTTCTGGACATGTGACTCGTGACACGTGACAACAAACCGTTCTTGGTGCTGACCACGTTGCCTTTGCACACAGATTTGTTGGTCGTCTCCACCAAGACAAAAGCGAGACTCATCACTGGAGATGACCCGCTGCCATTCTGAGTCACTCCATGACAGTGTGGTATAACACCATGTAGTCCTGCGTGGTGTAGCCGTCTGCCAATGGTGCTGCACTAACAGGATGACTCATGGAGGGCATCACTGCTCGCTGGATGTCTGCAGTCGTGGCTGTTGGGTCTGTCAGGTACAGAGATAAGGGCTGTCCTTGCTTATGTCACATGTGCGCGCGAGCCTTTAACTTAAATCATTAGCATGTCTCACAATGTCAAACCTACCCACCAAGTTTCATTCCTGTTGGTTGATTCCTTGTGGAAGTGACTGGGAAGCGACTGGGAAGGACAGCAACTCTTCTCCGTCTAGCAATCCGATGGACGAGTCTGGGTTTGGCGGTTGCCAGGAGAACGGTACTTGTCTGACTGCACTGTGCCGAGTGTAGAGTTTGGTAGAGGGGGGATTATGGTGTGGGGGTGTTGTTCAGGAGTTGGGCTCGGCCCCTTAGTTCCAGTGAAAGGAACTCTTAATGCTTCAGCGGACCAAGAGACGTCACTCAAGTTCATTTGCATGTGAAGGCGGGCGAGCAATATACTTTTGGCAATATAGAGCATATTTTGTTTGTTTGGATACAGTTTGGAAATATATGGAAGTCTCTTCCTGTGCCGCTGTTCAGAGCACGTTCGACTCATTACAAGTCCAAGGCTGCAGGTGAAGCCGGAAGGCCGGTGAGATTTTCAGAGGAGAGTCTGTGAGCTCAAGCCTTCACCGTTCTGACTCAGCTCCTCTTCTGCAGCTAATTGGTTCCCATTGTACTTGCAAATAAAAGAGTTGCTGGTGAGCCTTTGCCCAGACTGGAGAGCTCCTGGGATTCAGGGTCTCTGGCTGAAGCTGGCTTAACTTATCAAATATGGGTTTGAAATATTGCTTGAAGGCAATTATATATATTTTATGAAACACAATATCTGCTGGTATGATTTGCAATTTATGGGGCTGTGACTTTGGATCCATTCACTGAGCAGCTATATTTGGTTCAATCCAACACTCGTAGTCCTCACAGATGGATACAATGCAGAGTCAGAAACATGACTAAGGCTCACTATTCCACAGTAACCTAAAGCAGGACTTTGCACAGAGGCAAGACACGGAGTGTCAAGGTGGAGCCCATGTGTAATCGTGAGACATGTGAATGATGCAAGTTTTATGCTTGGCTGCAACAGCCACGGTTGCAGACATTCAGCGAGCAGTGATGTTCTCGATGAGTCATCCTGTTAGTGCAGCACCATTGACAGACAGCTGCACCATGCAGTGCACGCAGACCGTTACGACAACTGTCCTTAACACCACGTCACCGTCACCAAAGACTGCAATGGTGTCGTGCCAGACTGTCATGGAGTGACTCAGAACGGCAGCGGATCATCTTCAGTGACGAGTCCCGCTTTTGTCTTGGTGGAGACGACCAATGAATCCGTGTGTGGAGGCACCGTGGTCAGCGCCAAGATGAACGGTTTGTTGTCACACGTCCAGCAGGCCTGGTGTCACTCCACCTCCACCCCTACCGCACCATCTGCAGGAACTGTGTGAGGATATTCAAGCTGCATGGGATGGATTATCACAGGACACCATTAGGAACCTCTACAACTCCATACCGAGACGTTTGGCATGTTGGGTTAGCAAACACGGCGGCCCAGCGCCATACTGAGAGACAGACTTCTGTATGTGTAGCTCAATAAATATTGATCATATCAGTCTAAATTGATCATCATTTATTGATCCTGGTAACCTTTATCTTCCTTCCCAACAGCACTGCAATCCCACACCTCCTGCTGGGTGCTACTATTCTTCTGATGATGAGTGTGTGTGTGTGTGTGTGTGTGTGTGTGTGTGTGTGTGTGTGTGTGCTGTTGTCGATCCTCAGTACGCATGGTGCTGGCTGGAACAGTTTGTTATACATGCTAACTGGCTCCATCACTGGAATCTTTAATGATTTCTTGTTCTCCTGCTTGTCATCAGGTTCCTCAGGATGAGTGGGGAGGTTACCCAGGGATCGACAAGGACGAGGAGATTCCATGTCGCAGGATGCGCAGCAGCAGCTATGTGAAAGCCATGGGAGACGACGAGAGTGGCGACTCTGACACCAGCCCCAAAACATCGCCTCAAAAGTCTGTCCGGCCAGACGCACTCGTCCTCAAATCTGTCATCCAGAGACCTCATATAGACAGCCACAGGTAGGTCTGTGTGTTTGAGAATGGAGCAGTCACACGTCGTCTCTTTTACTAGACTACTGTTTGTTTGGCGCTTTCGGGCCAAAGCTGGGTCAGATGCCTCCCTGTGGTCACAGACATATTGTTGGGCTTGAGTCTGTTTGCTGTACCAGTCTGTTGTGTTTTCTCTGGCTGTTTTTGGCCGATCAGAGCAAACTGAGAGAGGCAGCATTACATTAGCGGTTGCAGTTCCAGTCTGAGATGTTTCTGAACAGTTCCTTCAGACATTCAGAGGCACTAACCTAGTTCACATGAAAGAACGTGCATAAGGATCTATTTCAAGGAATTGGTTTTCATTATAATGCCTATATCTATTTTATATAGTTGTAATTCCACCTTAAATGGTGTAATAGTTTCATTCTGGCACTGGAATTCCACTTCTTATGTCCCAGCTTCTTGTTGGAATTTACTGTTCCACCTTAAATGGTGTAATAGTTTCATTCTGGCACTGGAATTCCACTTCTTATTTGCCAGCTTCTTGTTGGAATTTACTGTTCCACCTTAAATGGTGCAATAGTTACATTCTGGCACTGGAATTGCACCTCTTATTTGCCAGCTTCTTGTTGGAATATACAGTATATATATATATGTGTTATTATTATTATTATTTTTATTTTATTTTTTTCAGGGATGCACCGAATGAAATTATAAGTGAATAGGCCGAATAATTTATACCAAACAATGACATTTGTAATGACGCTGTTAACTAGTTCCCGGATGTGGCCACATTTGCACCACATTAGGGCTACGCCTCAGCCAAAAGTAGGCAACTCCAGAAGTGGACCAGATCTGTTTTGGGACAGGTGGGCCAAATGCATGTTGTAAATATGTGGACACCTTTGGCTCACGCAGATCGCCAGTGCCGACAGTGGGCCAGCAGTGCCATATCTTTGCCACATGTGGCCCACATCCGCTTGCTGTCTGGGATTTAGCCTAATTAATTTTATGCAGTGGTGAAAAATGGCAAAATTATTAAACAGCGTGAAATAAACATGTTCGGTATTTGGCCTTCAGCCATGTTTAATTTTGTTTGGTTTCGGCTTTGATATTTATATATATGTATGTGTGTGTGTATATAAATATATGTCACTAAAAATAGCTGAGCTTGTTATACAGTACCAGTCAAAAGTTTAGATAACAGCTCCAACTGATGAGAATCTGAACCAGTACATATCCTGATCTACCACATATCCTCTTGATGTACCACAGTATGATATTTCTCCATATCTCCACCTCTAATATATATTTAGTGGTGTAAAAACTTTGATCTCTTTTTCCGCACAGTGTAAAAGCTCTAGTTCTCCTTTCAGTCTAGTGAATATTCATGATGGACTGACCAAATTCTGGATTTCAACACTCAGTTGACAGAAACATTGCTGTTATTCTGGTTGTATCCTAAAGCACAAGGTCTTTGCACCGTTAAGTCGGTGGATGCCACCCACCTACACACATTCAGAAACACACAGTGCATTGGAACAGATTGCAATAGGCTGCGTTCGCTGGCTTGTATGGACTGTGTATTTGTTTTGGAGGAGCTGTCTTTGTTTTCTGTGCTAATCCAAAGAGAAAGAAACCTTGCACCGTGTTTGTCCTCATGGATTACTGGTGCTATGGTTGATTTCAGTCAAAGATTTAAAGGAGCAGTGTGTAAAATGTAGAGAGGATGAGAAATTAGACATAATATACAACATTATGTTTTCATTAGTGTATAATCACCTGTAACTACAAATCATGGTGTTTTCGTCATCTTAGAATGAGCCTTCTAACTACATACGAGTGGACCATCTTCCAACCTTCCAGACTGCCACCGCCATGTTTCAACAGTAGCCCAGAACAGACAAACCACACGCTGGCTGTAGAGAAAGACGCTTTAGGAATCCTCCTAATAATGTCCTACTGTAGTGCTTATCAGTAGGTCCATGTATAAACTCCCTACTCTGTTTCAAAAATACTACAAGGATAAGCCAGCTTCTTATTTACCAGCTTCCTGTTTGAATATTCCTGTTCCACCTTAAATAGTGCAATAGCTTTATTCTGGCATTGGAATTCCGCTTCTTATTTGTCAGCGTCTTGCTGGAATTTTCCTGTTCCACCTTAAATAGTGCAATAGTTACATTCTGGCACTGGCGTTCTGCTTCTTATTTGCCAGCTTCCTGTTGGAATTTTCCTGTTCCACCTTAAATAGTCCAATAGTTTCATTCCGGCACTGGAATTCCGCTTCTTGTTTACCAGTTTCTTGCTGGAATTTTCCTGTTCCACCTTAAATAGTCCAATAGTTACATTCTAGCACTGGCATTGTGCTTCTTATTTGCCAGCCTCTTGTTGGAATTATCCTGTTCCATCTTAAATAGTGCAATAGTTACATTCTGGCGCTGGAATTCCGATTCTTGTTTACCAGCTTCTTGTTGGAATTTACTGTTCCACCTTAAATGGTGCAATAGTTACATTCTAGCACTGGAATTCCGCTTCTTATTTGCCAGCGTCTTGTTGGAATTATCACTGTTTATTCACTGTTTTTTGTTCCACCTTAAACGGTGCAGCAGTTATTATGATACCATTTAAGGTGGAATGGGAAAATGCCAACAAGAAGCTGGTGAATATCCTTATTGGGAAATGTTTCCGGTATGAAAAGTGTAATTAGGATGTTCTGATAGTCTAAATCAGCTTATAAGCTTATAGATATAAAACATCTTCATTTCGGCGTAATGTGCTGGTTTACCCTCATCATCTATCGGCCGGCTGGCGTGAAGGCAGTTGGTGATTAGCGTTTCCATTAGCTCGGGAATTTACAGCAAATTTAGCTGCATGAAATCAAAACATCTTCCTGTGATTTCCCGCTTTAATGTGACTTGAGGTGGGATACTACACATCAGCACGGCTTAGACAACGGAGTACTCCTTCCTTTAGCGCCTCCGTGCTCCTCATCCGATGTGGCAGTTCTCACAGGACTCCTATGACTCGGGGTCATTTCTACAGTCTGTTTTAGAGCAGGTTAGAAGCCAGCAGAAACTTTACTGACATCAGAACACGCAGCCCGCAAAAAGGTATTGATTCTGATGGGAATAAAATCACGTGGAGACATGAGTAAGGATTAATTACATTGCCCCGCCTCCCCACTGACGGCTAATCCCATTCCAAAAGTCGGATAGTGGGCCTGTTCTACTGACTCAGATTTAGCAGGCTGACTTTGATTAATGTCCTTCACAGTGGTGGAGGGAGTACACAGACCATGCGGCTGAGTTAACTACACTACACACTACTTACACCAACACACTACAGTGCACTAACGCATTACACTTACTGAGTTACCGTCCACCGACACGCTACTTACAGCACACTAACGCATTACACTTACTGAGTTACCGTACACCGACACGCTACTTACAGT
>CM067481.1:35794539-35826267 GCA_034552555.1 Semaprochilodus insignis | reverse complement strand
GTTCTCTACCCCAAGGCCCACCTGACAATAACTATAAATCATAGCAGCCCACCAGAAAACTAAAATCAACATTTACATATACATACATCATATTTTATAAATATTTATATTGATATACCTAATTTAACACTAATATGGTGATATATGACGTTACCAGCCCACCACAGTCTACCACCTCCCCCTCACTACATGCCCATGGACCACTTTACAGGGTGCTTCGTGGCCCACTGGTGGTCCAAAGGTTGAGAAACAGTAGACGGTCTGCATTGACATCATATCCCACCACCCCCACTCAGTCAGACTGAGTAGTGAAACATTCTGCAGCAGGGCTGCGTTCATTAAGGGAAACTGGATTGTAGCTTTTCCAGGGATCCATATGAATCTTCTTGTTCAAGTTTTCCCGTTCCACCTTAAATGGAGCCTCAGTTACATCGTGGCACTTTAGGCCTTGTAATCTGCTTGTTAAGCCATGACGTACTGACCTGCATGTCTGGGTGCTAGCTAGCGAACTTAGCTAACATCTAACATTAGCACTCACTGGAAAAAGCTGACTTTTTGTGGATTCCCTATATCGCTTCATTGACAGGCTTGTCAGTCAAATGAGCCAATGAAGACAGCTAGCTAACTAGCTATGGCGAAGCTAAAACTAGCTAGTTAAGGCAAAGTTAAGGCTAACTAGCTAGCTGTCTTTGCTTTAGCTGAGCACTGCATAAAAAACAGCTGACAACTGGAAAATGAAGATGTAAAAACCACTATAAAACCCACAGTCTAGTCAAGGAGATCTGCAAATGGCCTGTTTTGCAAATGGGCAATAAGTTTAGCTAGGTTAGCTATGCTGGGTTCGCTAGCTAGCTAACATTAGAGCCCTGTGACACCAAACTTTGTTTTTCTTCATTGGTGTAAGAACTGTAACTCAGCTTGTCAACTCCAGACTCTCCTCTTCTCTTTCTCACCACAAGGCAAGAGCTAGAATGATAACTGAGTAGTTTTATTAGACTCAAACAACAATAAATACAGAACTGCGGCCTGCTGGAAAGACTAGCGCTCAGGCCTGGATGTGTTAACAAACGGATCGGAGTGGAATTTGTTTTGAGGCACATTTGGTCCTGGAAATGGCTATTTACGTCACACTTAACATCCCCATAATAACGGCAGCAGCATTTAAGGAGGAACAGGAACGCTTGAACGTGAAGCTGGCGAATAGGAAGCTTTATTCAGCCTTAAGTTATCATTAGCTCTGTTTTACTCTATCCATGTTCAGTCTGAATAAAGATCGCTCTGAAGTCTGGCTGAATCTGTCTGTACAGTGAGACACACAAATGGCTCATTTTAGATGTTCAGTGTTTTCTCTGCATTCACACTGAACGCTAACGCTGCCACTCGCAGGGGGTGCAGTCACAGTGACTCCCGCCAACTGTGACATCACATACATACCCTGTATTTGCGTTCAGCTGGTGCATGCAACTGGCGGCGGATCATGTTCTCAGACTCTTGAGCTAAACCTGCCCGTATGTACGAGAGTGATGAAGAGGGAGTTGTCAGTCACACGAAGAAGGTGCTTAGATCCACAGCGTGACCCTGTGTGCCATGTAACGATGTTGTTGTAATCACACATTCTGATGCTACAGGTCCCACCGGCGAAAGTGTGTGACTGCCGCTTGGCTACATTAGTGTTTGTGGTTGTTCCCTTCATTTAGCCAAGGCTACCACTTGCAAACCACGAGAGATATGCGGCCACACCACAACGTATCCCTGGACCCGGCGACCTCTTACAACCCTCCCCAGTTCCGCTCCCGCAACCAGAGCTACATGCGTGCGGTCAGCACCCTCAGTCAGGCAAGCTGCGTGAGCCAGGTGAGTGTGAGCAGGTTCCTTCGTATCGCACTACACGGCCACTAGAGCGATGATCGGCTGCGGGTCATAGTCTTACTCTCAGGCTTACTCGCTCAGAGCATGGGTCAGTCCAGTTGGGTCTCTTGAATGCATGCAGACGCGGGAATTAACGGATAGATGAAACTAGCCAGGTGCTATGTATGTACTACATGCATATGGATGTGTTATTGGATATTTCGTTGCTAACTGAAGTTTGCAGACGAGACAGGAGAGAAGATAACCTTTAAGATGTGGGGAAGAGTCGAATGGATTGCAGTTGCCAGCTTAAGGGAAATCACCCTAGTTTCCTGTATTGTCGTCGTGCGGGGTTGTGTTTCTGACGTACCTGTCTTGTTCCCTTGGATTGGTAATTATAGTAAACGCTGGCTAGTAGCATGTTGGCATGTCCATGGTCGTTCCACAGTGAAGGAAACACTCTTTCTGTACATGTGAGATTGCACCACTTGCAAATGTAGATGCCTTAGGTTCTGCTTCATGTTGCATGTGTTTGGTCTCTAACCATGTCTTTCTTCTGAGCAGGGTCTTCAAAGGTAGTCCATCAGTTCTGTGTCTAATGCGGTGTTCCAGTTAGCACTGTTCTCCTTTTGTCCTGTTGTGTTAAACTTGTTTTTGTTTCGTTGCTAAAAGATAACTGTGCTGCCATGTCGAAGGCCGGAGATTGTCCGCCGTATTCTCTCCCTCTAACCCTCCTTCATATTTACTGTGCAAAGGGGAAGAATCAAAGTGAGAAAGAGAAAGGAAGAGGAAAAATTAAGGACTGCTATTCCTGTTTTTGTCTCTCAGGTGAGTGAGACTGAGGTCAATGGCCAGTTTGAGTCAGTTTGCGAGTCCGTTTTTAGCGAAGCAGAATCCCAGGCCATGGAGGCCTTGGACCTGCCTGGCTCTTTCCGCACTCGAAGCCACAGTTACCTGCGTGCAATTCAGGCTGGGTATTCCCAAGACGACGACTGCTTGCCTTCAATGACATCCTCCACTGTCACTTCAACTCTCAGATCCACAACAGGTAACCGTATGCCTCAACCTCCCCGCCCCCTCCTTCCCACCCCAGCTCCGAAAAAACGAGAGAGAGAAGGCTTAGAGCACATACCCGTCATACAGTCAACACACGCTTCGTGCATACCTTGACATACCTACATATGTACAGTGGGGTACCCTTGTGCTTGAGAGATGCTGAGTTTGAATGTTCTTGGTCCTTCCTGTCAACTTCCTGTCTGTTTTGTGTGTTTGTTCCTTCTGCCTCTGTGTCCGAGTGTTAAACGATGGTTGCCTGCAATTGCGTTTGCACGATTCATGCATCATCCTCTGGGCTTTTGGGTTGGTGCCATCTGGTGAGGATGAGAGACTAGCCTGGGAGGGGGCCGCACAGACAGGCCAGCGTGTAGGTGGACGCTTTCGCAACGCTCCTCGCACTCCTGAGCAAACAACCGAGCATGCTTTTATCAAGCAAAGCCATGCTGAGCATGTCACAACCTTGGGAACGTGAAAGCGAACTCTAGAGAAAAGATCAGAACCAAGGAGAGTAGGAGGTAGGTGGAGAGAGACCTTACGGTGGAGACATCAGCGTGGCTTCTTCTGTGCTCTGTGCTCACGATTAGCCTCTTAATGCAGCTCTAGTGCAGAGGAGCAGGCTAGTAAATGGCATAACCTGCGGCTTGCCACGTCGAGATGACAAGCTCCATTTCAGTCCTCCGGTCCTGGTTGCACAAAGTAATGACAATGAAATTGACCAGCAACTGAAGGCTGATCGATTCTGATTGACGTTGCAAATTGTGTTGCATCAATTAGCTCAGAAAGGGAACCGTGTCGTGGGCGTGAGTGGGTCGGGATGAAAACATGGTTCCTTCTCAGTCAGCGCATTTTACAAGTAATAGCGAGTGGCATTTTCATTCCGTAACATTCATGTAATTAAATATGACTTGGGATGCAGCACTATTCAGTACGCCTTTTAACCCATAAGAGCCCAGAACCAGTACCCCCATGAAGGAACACAACGAGGGGTCAGTTAGAAGATTATAAAGGTCAGTCTTATTAGAGGTCACATGGCATCTTCTGTAACTAAGGTCTATTTTAAGGTCGTAATACCAGTTACATATGTCCCGACAGCCATTTCATGCCTTGTATTTGATTATTGTGTTCTAGATATGGGGTCAGAATGTGTTCTATGCAGTATTGAACATGTGATCAAAGCCTTAGCATTGTTAAATGGGTTTATTACAGACCTTGTAGATACAAAACACGGGCTTTTAGAATGAGCTGCTTTGGTCTCATGCACCATTGCCATTCTGCACATGAGGTCACATATTCATAAACTGCATTCAGGATGTCCAGTAAAGGATGAAGCTGTAATAGGCTTGCGACCCACACGTCACCAAGGGCTCTTATAGGTTAATAAGCAAACGGAAGTTTCAAATTCTTGAATTCTGGATTTAAACATTATAGATGGATCTTTTCTAATACAGTAAATAGACTTAATAGTGCATCCTCGCATAACTTGAAGCTCTCTGTTTTGACCGCTAACATAGTGATAACTGGGTGTTATCCCAGGGCTAACAATTTACCACACATTACGACACCGTATTCATTCTTTTATAGCTAAGGCAGAAGGATAAACGTGACTGAATCTGAATGGAACAAAAGGTCTTGTGCAACACATGCATCGATTCTACCGCTCTGGTAGAGGACATCTGGTTCTTTGTGCAAACAGTGCCACTCCCCCAACACACATATATGAATGGTGCATCTGTGTACACCCGGAGTATAGCTATGAACCCTATTGAAATACGTCTTGCTCTGAACATTTGATGATGTCGAATACTGTAAGCCATTTTTTTTTTTCCCTGTATGAATAGGCCTATAGATGTTCATGTTTTATTATTTTTTTATTTTTTTCAATTTATTTGCTCAGTCCAACTGAACACTGTAGCGAATTCTGTATTCCTTCCTTTGGCTCTGGCTTTTATTTTCTCGTTCTTTTTTTGGTTTGCTTTGGTTTCTTTTGTTCCAAATGGACTTTTATTTCGATTGGACCTTTATGCACAATTGTTGTTCCAACTGGAGTTTCTTTTGATTGGACCACACAATTGGTTCCCGTTTCGTCCTAAAAACCGTCACGGCCAACCAAGAGACTGCAGGAACTGAGGATTAAGGAGAGCGCCCCAATCCCACGGTCATACCCTGCTGAAGCGCTTTCACCCTGTACAGCTCTGTACTCAAAGCCTGGGAGCTCCTCGCGCTCCCTGTCAGCCTAAACATGCTGGTAGAGTTGGGTTTGGTTCGGTTTTGCTATGGTGTGTTAACACCCCAGTTCCGTCAACGTCGTCCCTCTTTGGAAACAGTAAATAACAGTGCCCGATTTAAGCTCAGTTAATGAGAGGAATCCTCTTTTCTCCGCGGTTCGCATCGACACTAGCATTCCCTTTGAATGCGGTCTCTGACAGCAGTTCGTTGACAATGGGCCCTGAAGATCTGAGAGCGTAGAGTGAACACAGATACCGTTATCAAGCTCTGCCTGTAGTGCCACATTGTAGGTGCAGGCCTAATTAGTCTGAGCCATAAAGACTGTAGAAGTCTAGCTTGTAATTGCGAAGCGTAGCAAGCCCTTGAATGGGGCAGGTATCCTGTGATGGCTCAGAGGGGAGGAAAGCAGCACTGCAAGGAGATCCGGGGGGAAAGAGCAGCAGGAGGGACTGCAGGGGTGCCTGTCACAGGTATTATACTGTCAACACGCATACATATATCTATGTATATGTGTGTTTTTGCACTGCCTTCTCAACTGCTCAGGGATTGCCCATACGACAATGATCGCCCCATAGCAAAATGTCCTATTAGGCATCTCTAAACAACTAAGAAACCCCAAGGAGGCTTCAGTAGGTCACACGCAATGTGGGATAATTGTGCAATTGTGGTGTTCACAGCCACAAAGGGGGTATTGTGAGTTGTTTGGACCCCTGTTTAACAGTCCAGCCAACTTAATGTGGGTTTAATTTGATGTTCAAATAGTACTACTGTATATTCCTCTTTTTTTTGCTGTATTTGGGAATTGCTATCAGTGCAAAACAATAGAAATGGTTTGAATTCTCTTGGAGTTAACAGAACGACTCGGGCATCCTTGGTGTGGACGTTTTCAGCCATGTAGGACAGTGGGATTGCAGCCTCTCCCTGGTGCAGCCCTTGTAGGACCCACAGTCTTGCCTCTGCCCCCACCTATCTCCACATGGTCCAATCGTCTTTACAGAGGGGGACCTGATATGTTCAATAGGGTTCATATCTATTACTTGGCCCACTCACTCGTGATCCGTCGATTATCTTTTCATCTTTTCTGTTGCACAACAACAACAACAAAAAAACCCAAACCTTTAGACTTTAGATGTGAAATCCGGTGACGTGATTGTGCTTTGAAAAGACGACTGCTTTGATATAGCACTTGATCTTTTTTGATTTGAACAGATACAGATTAATGATGATGATGAGGATGAGGATGATGGCGGCAAATGCCAAAGGGATCCTGCTGTCTCATGGACTGCATGATGAAAAGATGGAAAGACTTTTTGGACGTTGGTGTTGTTTGACAGGAGTGAGAAGGCAGTGTAAACACACAATACAAAGCCTACAGTGTGTGTGTAAGCACAGTCACCCAGCACGTGTTGCCAACAGTTGAGTTCAGAAACGGCACGTTATTCGGCCACGGCTGCTTGTTTGGTCCACGTTCTTTGTCCGTATGTTGCTTTCAGCTTTTAACCTTTCTCGGACACTGCAGCCTTGCTCTCCAGTCCGTTCAAAATCTCTGGAGTGGTCGCGATAAGTGGCTTCTAATTAGGTTTCTACAGAAACTTTAGCCCAAATGTTGAGCGCAAAATAAGGATGAACGTCAAGTTGGATTCACCTAACAGTCCCATGAGTTCTGGGGTGGATTCCCGCATATCGGATACTTATCGGATTTCAATACCGCATATGAAAGTGTCCCAAGTCTGAACTATAATGATCAGATTCAGTGCGTTATTTGCTGTTTGCACTGCCACAAACATGGCACCCCTGGCACATATGAAGAAAAAGATTTGGGCCACTTTACCTACGGTGTGAACGTAGCCTGTTTGACCCTGATGTGGCCAGAGAGCAGTTTATATCGGCCTCTGGCTTCTTTTTGATGAATCGGATATCTCCTTGGTTACTCCTTCTTTGGGAAATTCCAACTGTTGACGTGAGCGTCTGGGTGCCGAGTATTTACTCACATACTACAGGTATAGGTAAGGAAGGGACTCCCCATAGTGTTTGAGTATAATCCTGTGTTGGCAAGTTTCATTTACCTACCTCCAGAGCTGTTCCTCTCTCTGAATGTCCTTGTATGTGCATATTTAAATCTGTCTTCCAGAGGGGTATGACGCACTGGAGGGCACCTCCTTGCTAAACGAAGATATGATCGAAGACGATGACGGAGCCAGCTCCTCGGCTTACCAAGAGCTTGAACGTCTAGAGAGAGAGAACGCTGCTCGCAGCCATCATAGTACAAGCTCCACGGTGACTGCCATCTCAGTCCCTCCCACCTCTCCACCGGCTTACCGCGTCCCTGCCCCGACCCCTTCCGTTCCAGAACCTCATGTTCCTCAGGCCATTCAGGCTTTCAAGGAGTCTGCCAACATGGTAGCAGCGTTCAACATGCAGTGGAAGGACGAAATTGCGGCCATGAGGTACGAGCTGGCGGAGCTGCGTAGGGACGTGTGCAGTGAGCTGAAGACCTTCAACAGTAACTTCTTCAACTTTACTCAGTGCTATAACATGTGGACGCTGTGCAGGGATGCAGCAACGGGCGTTGGTAGTTGCGCCCCCCAGTCCAGTGAGCGAGTTTCGGTCGGCATTCAGACTGGCAACGGTGGTCCAGTCAGACAAAACACTGTGGACGCCTCGGTCATGTGCCAGCCAGAGCCGGCACCCTTTAACATCTTTGACTTGATGAATCCCCCCCGCATCCACATCACCGAAGGAACACCCGAGGGACCTACGACCTCCAACAGCCCGACAAGTCCTGTCAGCCCGGTCAGCCCCATCGCCCCTCCCAGGGGCAGGCCGCTGAGGGACTCCAAGCTGGACACCGGCAGGAAGAAGAAAACCCAAAGTCGATCAGATGGCCAGAGGAGCGCCAGTCTAGAACTCTGGTGCAGGAAGTACACTAGCGGGCCCATGTCATACCTGTCCCTGTCGTTCTGATCACCGGATTGGAGGAGGGAATGACTGGCCCTCTAAAGCAACCCTGAAAACAGGGGCAAGGCACCGCAACCAACGTAGAGGCCTGTGCACACAAAGATCCAGGGTGCAGAGCCCTTGTCCCTTTGCTCTATGCAGAGATGATCGCTAGGCTTTTTTATGTCGTGGTCAGGAATTGGCGCCAGGCTAATTGGGCCGACACCGAGGGATCCATTTTGCTGTGTTATTTCTCCAGATTTGTTTACATCTTCACAGGTTTGACCTAGGAATGTGGTAAGCAATGCAAGGAATGTCACCGTCATCTGATTGTGTGTGTCGGTGTTGCATCATTAACCACTAAGCCTCTCATGTAACTACAGTATACATGCATACTCTTGCATCCTGCTGACTTGACCTGATCAGAAATGAGTTTACATGTTGTACGTTGAGGCCGAACGAGTGTGGTAAAAAGGGATTTCTTTATTGAGAGTGAATGTTCAGTCCACGCGAGTGTGAATGTTCAGTCCACGCGAGTGTGAATGTTCAGTCCACTGGCGACTACCCTCTGTTATAGCTCTTATCGATCAAGTCACGCATCCTAAATTATGATGCGCATCAGTGAAATCAGGATACGCCATACACTGCAGCACTTTGCCACTGTGGTGATCAAGTTACTGTGCGTAATCACAACAGTCGTTTAACAAGCTAGTACGGGCAAACTTGAAGGTATACGTTCAAGGTAAATGCTTCCTTCACACAAAGCCTTTGCCTATAAAGCTGAGACTATTTTTCAGGGCAACTCGTTGGAGATTTAACAGACGGGCATGATGATCAACATTTCCTTTAATGATGGCTGAAGGTGTTTAATATTCATATAACAATTTGCATAACATTACAGAAGCCCAGTACTTGTATTAATCAGCTGAGTTTACAATCTAGTTCAGTCGTCCGTATGGGTCCGTCCAGACTTAAGTGGGACCAAACGTTTTGCTGTCTTTTGATTGCCTGTAGAAGGAATTTGACAACTAGCTTTAATTGGGAACAAGCTGGAAAAATTATTATTGGTGATGTCAGATTAATTTTGTACCTGTAGGATTTCTATGACGTAATATTGAAAATCATTGAGAACTTCCCAAGAAGTTTACAGAGTTGCATAAACTCACCGGACAAAAAAAATACTCCCCTGTGACTGAAATGTACCTAATACCCTGTAACACCTCCACCAGCACCAATACAAGCTGTGATTGGATGTACTGGTCAAGTTTCTGGATGTAGCCACATCAATGTTCAGACACTCTTACATCAAAAAATTGGGCCAGATTTGGTGGATGCCTTCCCTGGCTCAATTCCGAGGAGAATTCCCTGTAGACTGGGATTTTATCCACTGCTGGTAGACCCATATGACCGTACGCTTCCATACACCTGCAGATTCAGCTACTTCCTTCACACTATGGTCTTTGGCACACCCAAATGCAGTCACTCCTTTTAGCCAATCATTAACATCTGCTCTGGAGCCATTTTCCACACATGGAACGAGACATTCCCTGCACTGTAGCACCTCTTCCCAATCTATGGATCCCGTCACTCACACCCCGCAGGGATTTATAGACCCATCATCCTCGTGCAGCAGCGCCACCTGCAGGAGCCTGAAGTCACTACCACCCTAAACACGAAAGGTGACTGATTGTTTTTTGTCTGGTGAGCTTATGAACTAAGACCTTTGGAAGGACTGACAAGGTCCATGTGCACAACACCGTACGTATACTGGAGTTATACTGTGAATTCTCTAAAAAAAACTGTTTGTATGATTTCATTGCAAAATAGAGAAACTATTTATAACATAATAGAAATAAACAGAAATATATAATCACAAAGAGAAACATTCCTTAACATGAAAAACACATATATAAATATATATAGATATATACATATATATTTTTGGCTGTTCTGTTTTATGTAGTCTGTCCAAAGCTAAGACTATAAAGGTTATTTTATTTTGTGAAGAGAAACTCCTAATCATCATGCCAAAGTTATAGGAAGTTACTCTGTGTTTTCACCAAAAGTGACTTTGGTGACTCAGGTCACTCGGTTCGCTAACCCATGGTCGCTTGGGGTAAAAGCAGAAGATGCGTCTCACGAAGACGCCTTTTTAGGAGAACGCCCTTTCTTTGTTTTTGCTGTGAGCTGCAACAGCACTTTAGTGATCTAGCGAGTTATGGACCAGTGATGTAGCAGAAGTAATGCAGTTAAACTCCTTCATTATTTCCGAGTCAGCCTAAAACTACTGTACCCGGAGAACGCCCAACTGTGAGTCCGTGAGTGTAGTGAGTCATGAGCCCACACATCAACCCTTTCTTTTTCTCATCTGTCCATTTTTGTGGGACACAGATAAGAGTCATTAAAGAACATACAGCATGAAGTCAGAGTGATACATCTCCATCGTGGTTGTGGTTTTATTTCGGTTCTCTTTTTGTCAAGAATCTGAGGGTGAGAGCGCTGGCTACCTTGGACAGTTTCTGTACATTGAAACTATCTTCCTTACTACAGCTATGTGGACATTAACCCAACACATATATGCAAAGAAGAAGATTTCATGGTCATGATGACCAAAGACTGTACTTGCAAATCAGGCTAGAACTGCTGAATGGTCTTTGTGGTTGTTGTTGTCCTTGTTGTTCTTGCTATTTTCAGTTTGCTGCCATTTTATTTGGTTCAGTTTGCTCCAACCTGAGTACCTAATATTTTTATTTTGGGAATTCTGAAATAAATTAAGCATAACTTTGGAACTTTGAGCTGACTTTGTGGGCTTATTTCACTTAAAGAGCAGGCTATGTTTTAGTATAATATATATTTTTTTCATTTTCTTTCTTTTTTTTTTTTTGGTTCATAAAAATAATATTTTGGAATTTCACCTAAAAAGACAGAACAAGGAACGTTTAGTTGTAAGCATTTACAAATGTTTATATTTTTTTTGCAGTGTTTGTGTACAGGTATACCTGTATGAACAAAAACGGGTAATGATGTTTTGTGTTGTGGGTTTATTTTAGAAATCAAATCAAATTGTGTTTGTCATATCACATACACACACACACACACACACACACACACACACACACACACATATATATATATATATATATATATATATATAAAACATGAAATATATACACATTCCTAAACACCAGTATTGCAGCATTTTACCAAATATACAGTTTTATAACAGTAATATCAAGTTATGAAATAAAAAACTGATATATATGGATGTGCACATTTCCATATATGCAATTTGGTGCATCTGAGGTAGACAAAAATACATGCAAAGTGTGTATATATATATATATATAGTATGGATTGTCCATGGAGATGTATCTATGAGTTGTAGTGACAGGCCTATTGACTGATATACTAGCACTACTGACTGTTCAGCAGTCTAATGGGCCGGGGGAAGAAGCTCAGAACTGGACTTAATGCTTCTGTACCTCCTACTGTGGCAGCTGTGAGAACAGACAGTAGCTTGGGTGGTTGGAGTCCTTTAGAATCCTCCTGGCCTTCCTCAGGCAGCAGCTGGTATGTAAATCCAGAGGTTTGGGAACTAGTTCTTCACACGATGGCAGTGTAGTTCCCATACTCCCCAGTACGTGTGTAAAATGTTCTAAGGGTGTGGGGGTACATGCCAAACCTCCTCAAGCCTTCTCAGGTAGAGGAGACGCTGCTATACCTGCATTTTTCTTTGTAAAGTCGTAGTACCACAATTATCCAGAAGAACTATGTCCAACATGACTAACTGGCATTTTTCACTCTTAGAGTATAATTGTGCTCGGGGTAAGTGCCGGGGGATGTTACCAGAAGGGAGACCAGTAATAGGCCCGCATCAGACTCCCCTAAAACCTCTGGTCTTTTTCTGAAGAGCACTGTCTCTCCAACCGTCCCAACATCTCTCTGCATCTGGGTCAGCACTTAGAGCAGATTGTTTTGGCTCCTCAGGCCCCATAACTGCAGCTAGTATTAGGGTTTCCCTGGATGTAGCGACCTGGTGTTGGGTTTCATCCGACCAGGTACCTCTCTGGTTCGTGCCGGTTTCTTCTTTGTGGGGAAGAAAGATGGTGGCCTTTACTCCTGCATTGATTATCACGGCCTAAACAACATAACCATCAAGGAACATGCACTGCCACTCATGACCTTGGCCTTTGACCTTGGCACTGCAGCGAGCCTCTTATTTTGCCAAACTAGATTGTGCAGTACCTACGACCATATCAGGGTGTGCTAGTGCGACGAATAGAAGGCCTTCATTGCCCCATCGGGTCATTTTGAGTACCACATAATGCCCTTCGTCTTAATGAATGCTCCTCTCTTCCAGCATTTCATTTGAGGTCCTACGGAAAGCCCTGGACAGCTATGTGTTTAGTCTATCTGAACAATATCTTCATCCAAAGCTCTTCCAGAGAGGAGCACAAACTCCAAGTCCGAGGGGTCTTCCAGCTTCTTCTAGAAAAACGTCTTTACGTGAAGCTGAAGAAACCTGCCTTTAATGTCTAGTCGTTCAACTTTCCCGGCTTCTCTGTCTCTAAGGGTTGACTAGGCAAGGATCCAGTGTAGATTAAGGCCTTGGCGGAATGGTCATGCCCCACTCAGAGCTTTCTTGGCTTTGCCAACTTTTTTCGTAGGTTGATTCGAAGTTTTAGCATGGTGGCCGCCCCATTAATCGCCCTCATAAAGAAGGGCCAGGGATGTTTCCAATGGACTCCAGTTGACACTTCAGATATTGGTGTAGGGGTGGTTTTGTCTCAGTGTTCTGAGTCTGACTGCAAGCTCCATCCCTGCACCTTTTCTCCCATCACCTCACCCCCACAGAGCACAATTACGATGTTGGGCATTGGGAGTCACTGATGGTAAAACTGGCTCTGGAGGAAACATTGACTGGAAGGTGCTAAACATCCATTCTTGGTCTGGACGGACCACAAGAACTTGGCATATATCCAACAGGCCAAGCACCTCAACCCACGTCAGGCCAGGTGGGCTCTGTTCTTTAGCAGCTTTGACTTTGTTCTGTCTTAGCGGCCGGGGTCGAAAAACACCAAGCCCGATGCCCTCCTCAGAGAATTGACCAACCTCCAGAGCCTATCATCCCAGAAACTTGTGTTAAGGCCCAGATGCATTGGGGAATGGAAACTAGCATCCAGGAGCCACTCAGGACTGAACTGGCCCCTGGGGGTTTGCCTCCAGGTACTGTTATTTGAACTGTTACTATTACTGTCCGTAACTGTAATTAATGAAATGGCTCCCGACAGTTTATCTTTAAGGGAGGAGTCATGTGGGCTTATGAATCGTGTTCTGCAAGAGTGATTGGAAGCTCAATAATAATTAATAAATCCGTACAAAAAAATTAAATAAACTCCTTCTGAAACCAGAGACACACATTACAATTCCAAACCAAGGTCAGCATTGCCTGGATGTTGATAAAACCTCAGAATAAAAGTCAGAAGAAGTTTCTGTTTTTGCATAAATATGACCTAAATCATAATCAGATTTTACTGAAATTAGATAAATATAGGACCATGCAGCAGGTGTGGGAAAGTCAGAAGACATTCCTAGAGAGCGGGTTACTGGAATGTCCCGGGCTCATGCTAGGCCGTCCCTGGCCACCAGAGGGAGACAAAGAAAAAAACCTGGCTAATTAGGACTGACTTACGTCAGCTGAACGGCACCCTATTTAGAGGAAAGTTCAGACACTACGCCGAGCTCAGTCTTGAGTCTATGGTGCTGGGTGCATGTGCCTCTTGACTAAGTCAGTAATTGGTGTTCCCCTCATTCTATTCCTTTTCCCCGCTGCAGAACAAACCCTGCATTTTTGTTCCCCTCCGTCGTGTAATGGATAGCACATTGGTCCTCCAACTCGAAGGCCAGCAGTTCGATTCCACCACTGGCAGAATTACTTTGCCTTTCTTTCCTGTTTGTCCAATATCAGTTTGTATCCCATTCACCCCTTAAACTTTAGCTTGCTACTCCATAGCATTCCAGTGTCTCAGGACGGAGATTGCGTGTTTCATCCCCATGGGGAGTAAGTCACCATGTATATTGTCTAATTTGACGAATTAGCTAATAGCATGACATGGATAAACATTGTAGACACACTAGGTCTACAATGAAACAGACTTCAGAATTCTGTCATTGTGTAGCATAAATGCTAACAATGCTAGCATCAGCTACTTAAATGGCTAGCATAGCATTAACCAATGCTTTACAAACAGTAACTCTCAGTATGCATATTGTTCTGGTTTGGCGGTTGTTAGGTAACCTCATCATCACCTGGAAGAGCAAATAATTGGTGAAGCTGTACTTTGACTTCAACTACAAGTATTAGCAGACATAGAGGACAACTGGTCTGAAATATGCTCTACCCAGGACACCTGCTACAAAACACACATACAGTTCGCATACAGTGTGTTATAATGTAAATGTTGTGAAGACTTATGGGATGCTGTGTTGTAAGCAATCAGTAGAGAATAGTACTGCTAGTCACACCATTAGCGTTAGGTCCTGATGCTACCAATGTTGAGCAGCCTTTGAATAGGAATGGTAGCCAATGGACAACTTAAAGTTCCAGTTACATATTTGGAAGTCTAAGTAGTTTTTAACTGCTCCACTATAAGCATAAAAACTGGTCTCACGTTAGTCTATGATAGTAGACATAAAGCATACTTTTGGATGTCATTCCAAACTGTATTCCACTTTGCAGCTTCATATCTTGTATTTCAAGTATGAGGGAGTTTCCCTGTTTGACAGGCTGTGCCAGGAGTGCACTAGATGGGCATCAGATGTGTCGTACTACAAATGCAGGGTCAAGGCTAGAGTTGTCCTTTCTCTGTCCTTTGCTTTTGTTCAGTCGAGCAAAGCACTTAGCCATCGAGCTGCTCCAGGGAGATGATCATTACACCATGTTACCTTATATTGCAGATAAATATGAGACCACTGTAGTAACAGTACACTGCATGCGGCATGTACTGCGTGCGGCACTTAAACTAAATATTAGTACCAACAGCATCTAATGTACTCTACAATGTTATACGCTTGTAGTCCATGTCAAAGTATAGGAGACTCCCTGTCTATCCATATCCCCCTAAATCATGTAGTGAACCAATCCAGGAAATACTTCCCAGAGCAGGTCATTTTCTCATCCCCCAACACAGTGCAATTCCCCCAAACTTCCCAACAGCCCCCAAACCATTACTTACCATATCTACAGCAAATCATTAGCTGTGTCTGTTAACAGCCTTTTTGTCCTTGGATGGTAGTTGTTTAAACTGTCCCTAACTGGCTCCCACCAGTTTCTCCTGCTTTGCTAAGGAGGAGTCCTTCAGACTGGGTAGAACAGTGTCTGAATGATTCCTCAATTTATGAAAATTTTGACAGACTCAGTTGATCAGTACTCAACATCACACTTAATGATGCTTAAAGGAATCAGTCTCCAGTCCCCAATTTCTGCTCGTTCTCTCCATCCCTCCCACTCCTTTCTTCTCCTTGATTCCTCTACTTTTACCAGGTTAGGAGAGGAGCAGTAGCAACATTTTCTGATCGCAGCCCTCAATTTATTTCAGGTTATCTCTTGCCGGGATTACAAATTTAAAATGATCTGATATTTCCACAAAAATATAGTTATTAGATATCAGATCAGCTTGATAAGAGCACAGTACACTATATAAGAGTAGAAGAGCCCAGATAATACTAAGGTCGGTTTGACATGCTGGACTTTTCGACTGGGTATTGTGTGCCAGGGCGACAAATGGAAGACAGCCTTCATTACCCCATCAGGTCATTTTTAGTACCCTGTGATGCCCTTCGTCTTAATGAATGCTCCGTTCTTCCAGAGTTTCATTAACAAGGTCCCATGGGAAGCCCTGGACAGCAATGTGTTTTGTCTATCCGGACAATATCCTCATCTAAAGGTCTTCCATGGATGAGCACACAGTCCAAGTCCGATGGGTCTTCCAGCTTCTTCTAAAAAAACATCTTTACGTGAAGCTGAAGAAACCTGTCTTCAGTCGTCACTAAGCAAGTTATCCAGCTTAGATTAAGACCTTGGTGGAATGGTCATGCTCCACTTCGCTTTGCTCCACTCAGAGCTTTTTTGGCTTTGCCAACTTTTTTCGTAGGTTGATTAGAAGTTTCAGCATGGTAGTCGCCCCGTTAATCACCCTCATAAAGAAGGGCCATGTTTCCAATGGACTCCAGAGGCCCAGAAAGCTTATGAAGAGCTTCAGTGTTGTCTTACCATTGCTCTAGTTGTGTGTCTACTTGCCCCAGAGTTTCCAATTATAGTCGAAGTTGACGCTTCAGATATTGGTGTAGGGGTGGTTTTGTCTCAGTGCTCAGAGTCTGACTGCAAGCTGCACCGTTTTTTCCCCACCACCTCACCCCCACCCCCATTGGCGGCACCAGCTTGATAAGAGTCAAACAGCCCAGAAAATACTAAGGTCTTTTTGACATGCTGTTTTCTGGGTATTGTGTGGCTTCGCAGATCTACATCATTGTTCTATGGTTATGTCATACTACGCTGGAATGCTCTGCGATTGAATCTGAAAAGATCTGGTGGCTGATTTGATGTATTTCCTTAAATTGGTGGCACAGTCATGTGATTGAATAGAAACAGCAATGGGAACTGACACTAGGAGAAAATGCATTGTTATATCTTATACTCTATAATCATATTTAATCACACATTTTGACCACTTTGCTGCAGCATGGCGTTGGTCACTTCTGGTGAAAGCACAGTTATTCAAGGCACTGTCTATAGGCAAAATTAAAACATCTTAAAATATGAATTAAAAAACCAATTAATTAATCAAAAACATAATTTCAATTTCATTATGTTGAGTAAATAATAAACATGTACACTCACATGGCAAAAGTCTTGGGATATCAGTATGTACATTGATTATGAAGTGGTGTTACCTCAGGGGACGGCTTGGGAACGTCCATACCTCTGTAAGTTGTGAGGTGTTATCTTGTGAGCGGGACTGAACACAGGCCAGCATGCTCATGATACGGTGACGTGAATTATCAGAGTTTGACCCAGGCGTGATGGGGTGCCAGACGGATGGGTCATTCCATTTCCAAAGTTGTGTAAGCATTTAACTATCCTCGATCCACAGTGTCACATGTGCACTGGAAATACATCTTACCACCCACAGTGGACAGTGGACACCAACGGGTGCCTAATGATCATGACCGGTGGTGTCTGGCTAGAATTGTCCATGCAAACAGACAAGCGACCGACCAGTGGGAGAAATCACATCCACAGCTGACAACAAGGCACTGTGCAGGCTGGGTGGTGGTTCCATACTGGTGTGGGGTGTGCTTTCATGGCATGGGCTGGGTCCACTGGTCTGCTACGTGGTGACCATTTGCAGCCCTTCATGGTCTTCATGTACCCCCACAATGATGGGATATACCAGGAGGATAATGCAGCATGCCATCAGGCCCAGGCTGTCCAGAATAGGTTCAGGGAGCTTTCTAGAGAGTTCTAACTAATGGTGTCCTCCAATTAAGTCCAACTACTGTCATGTCCACCTTCCAGTCAAGTCCAATCACCATCATGTCTTGTTTGAACTCTGATAATTTACGTCACCAGGCGAATGTTCAACCTCACTCACAAGATAACACTTCACATCCTATACAGGTATGGGCGTTCTGAAGCCATCTCCTCAGGTAACACCACTTCATAATGTATTTACATAATGATATCCCATGATCTTTGGCATGTCAATATGCATATATATATATATATATATATACTACAGTAACATTCTGTATTTAGTCAGAATTGTACAGAATGGGATTTTTCTGAACTGTAAAACACTTTTTGGGGCAGCTACTGTTGCCTGAACCAATGCTCCAAAGATGTGTTGAGAACTTTTGAGGCAGTGTACTTCTGCACTCACTTACTCCCTTCCCATAGGCAATATAGTTTCCAAGGCAACTGTAAAAAATAACAGATGTATTCTCCGTAGATGCTTTTTCTCTTTGAAATGTAAAGGTTTAAATCTTCTTACATGCACATGAACAAAACATGACCATAAAACCATGCGCGACTGATGTGTAACCGGTGACAACCTCTCCATGGGCTCATTACCAAGCCCAGTCAGATACGTCTCTCAGTGATTGCTGCTCATAATAGCAGTTACAACCACAGAAACATGATTTGACTCTCTGCGACCTAATAAAAAGGGTTTTTGCTTCAGTTTTCTTCATTAAATATGAATTTACGATGTACAGGAGAGAGTTAGAGAAGCAAGAATTATTCATTGAGCCAAGGGAACTATTCATTATGGTTATGAATGGATGGATTATGCCACTTTTAATAAATATTCTTGGAGTTTGTTTTATGATGAAGAGTTGGAGAAGCAGTCAGGCAGGTCAGGCAAACCTCTGTAGATGGTCTTAAGGTTTGCGTGCTAGAATAGCTACTAATTACTGACATTGTCACTGACAGTGTCTCTGGAGTCTGGGCAGAGAAGTAATAGATTACAGTTATTTTAATCTTTTGAGCAGATTTGCTTTATACTGACTGTGGACAGACCCATCCATGACACGATTAGTTATGTATTTTTCAGTTTCTACTTATAACCCTCATAATGAGCTCCCGGTGTAGCAATTGTCTTAGTTATCGCATGTGAGTACCACCAATTAGGGCTCCAGTGATCACCACAACTTGCAACCATTTCTGCACAATACCTCTACGGTTTGCAGCGCACCACAGAGCTCATCCGTTGGCCTTTTATTCCAGCCGCCATGTCGGCAAACGACAGTAGTGGACGGGTTTAAGCTTCGATTCTGTTTTTTGCTGCTTGCTGGGAGAGCCATGCCAGCAGAAGCACTTACAAAACCTTCCACTATCATGTCAGACCTGGCGTTGAAAAATGAACGCATCTTAGAAGCGCACTCATGGAGGGGTACAGACCTGAAGATAGAAGCCGTGCTACAAGTATAAACAGTTCCGAATGTCTGCCACCCCGTCTGCTGTACATCTTGCAGAGCTCTCTGTCCACTGCAACCTCTGAGAAATATTTCAAAATCATGTCAAAGACAGAATTATACATGCTACGAACATGACAATGACATCAGACGTCTCTTTACATCGCCTTCCACTACTGTGATCGGAAGGGAATGAGGGAATAGCTGCTTTGGCTTTATGTGCCTTATGAGTGACAGTAGACAACTATGTAGTATGTTTCTGTCTAGAACTGAAGTAGCAGAATGCAGCAAATTATAACCAGCACTTTATTAGCGCATGATTGAAACGTAAGCTCGGATTTGACTTCCGGTCCCCACAAAAAATCACAAGCTCTAATGTTTCTAACATCAGCAGCTTCATTAGCCTGTCTTTCTGCATTTTTTGTATCGTTCATCAAGTCATTTTAAAGCGTCGTGTGAAATACAGGCATAAAATCTAAATAATAACAATTAGAAACCCACCTATGGCTAACTTTACCATCCTGGTCGTTTGCTGGAAGCTAGCAAACCTCAAAATTACCCAGTAAACATTGGAAATGAAAGGACTCTAAACAACTCTAAATAGTGCTAAAGCATGGGTTATTCCACCATGCTCACATATGTTTTTGATTTGATCATCTAAATGAACTTACATACATAGCAATGTTTGTAGGAAACTTCATTTTGTGAGTAGCATGAGGAAAGCAGATTACAGCTAGAGCTTCTGTTAGATTTTGGTGCTAAGCTAATGATGAAGTGCATTTACTTCCCACACTATCTTGATTCTTGTAAGCTACATTCATAAAACTTATATTTGTATCGTATTTGGCAGTGAATTTCAATGAAAATAGAAACTTCAGTCACAAACTGTGGGAAGAAGTTTAAAGTTCAGGAAGGTCTGGATTGGTCTGGTGTTAAAAGCTAGCAGTTGTATTGTTGTTATATTGATTTCATCAGCCTTTATACACTCATCGACAAAGTAATAGCTGCACCCAGAAGGAGGTGTGGGATTGCAGTGCTGTTGGGAAGGAAGATAAAGGTCACCAGGATCAATAAATGATGATAAATTTAGACTGATATGATCAATATTTATTGAGCTACACATACAGAAGTCTGTCTCTCAGTATGACGTCGGGCCGCCGTGTTGGCTAACCCAACATGCCAGACGTCTCGGCATGGAGCTGTAGAGGTTCCTAATGGCGTCCTGTGATAATCCATCCCATGCAGCTTGAATATCCTCACACAGTTCCTACAGATGGTGCGGTAGGGGTGGAGGTGGAGTGACACCAGGCCTTCTGGACGTGTGTTGCATGACAACAAACCGTTCATCTTGGCGCTTGGCGTTGGTCGTCTCCACCAAGACTAAAGCAGGACTCGTCACTGAAGATGACCCGCTGCCATTCTGAGTCACTCCATGACAGTCTGGCACGACACCATTGCAGTCTTTGGTGACGGTGACGTGGTGTTAAGGACAGTCGTGGTAACGGTCTGTGTGCATGTAGTCCTGCGTGGTGCAGCCGTCTGCCAATGGTGCTGCACTAACAGGATGACTCATGGAGGACATCACTGCTCGCTGAATGTCTGCAATCGTTACTGTTGGGTCAGTCAGGTACAGCGATAAGGCCCGTCCTTGCTTACGTCATATGCGTGGCCGAGCATGAAACTTGAATCATTTGCATGTCTCAGGATGTCAAAACTACCCACCAAGTTTCATTCCTGTGGGTTGATTCCTTCAGGGTGCAGCTATTAGTGCAGCTTTTCTTTTGATGGTGAGTGTATTTGTGCAAGGAGTGGTCAAACTGGAAACACAGTATATTTTAGAACACTCTCTATAAACGGATTCCGGTAATTCTGTGTCATGAGGATTCAGGGGGTTGAAAGATCTGTTTAAAACACTGCAGCCTGATTTGCTTTGTTTATCTAATTTATTTTTTCTCTATTCGTGAATATTTGACACTGATTTGTGTTTGTTTGGTTTATCATAGTCCATTCAAGTTATCCAGTTTCCCATTTGTAGGCATGAAGGATGTTGGAATAACAGAGTTAGGGTTTACCTCAAACTAAGATCTCCATGCAGCAGCTAACCAAGGATCGCATAGAGCCCCTGTGACATGTGAGGGGTTTTATCAGCTTACGGTGGACAATCACAGAGCAAGCGAAGCTCTTCCCCTGAACATCCCCCCTTTGTCCTGGACAGAACGTACTGACACCGGCTTCACTAGTGATTATCCCAACAGGCTTCAATCAGTTGACATGATCCTGAGTGTCAAAGACTCTGAGATACTGAGCTGTCAGTCTTTCAGGCAGATTGGTCTTTATCGCATTCAGTGTTTCAGTCCCAACAACCTGAGAGGTTCTTCAGAGATGGATCACGACATGATATTACGTCTCTCTTAACTCAGTTTTTGGTTATATGGAAGAAACTATAATACAGAGCTATGTGTTCTATTCCTATAGAACTTTGTGCTAAAATTAGCATATTATATCAGTATATTCTAAGTGTAGTTTTAAGTGTTTTTCTTTGTTTGAATATTCCAAAAATGATCTAAACAACAAAACATCTTGAGGCCACATTGGATTCATTTACTCTTCATCCTCTTTGGCAGTACTACCCTACGCTCACACTAGCAGGCGACAAAGCGAATAGCGGCCAGTCATTTTCTATGGTTGTACACGATTTGTAGCTGCGATTTAGCGACGAGCGTCAAATGGAGTTGAGGTTTTCTGAACTTAATGCAAATGAATTATGAGGGTCCGAGGTCCCCCCCCACCCAACTCCTGCTCTCTAAACTTTTGGCTCCTACCAGCATTTGGTTCCAGTTCTCAGTAGTGTGGTGGTAAACATGGAGGAGAAGCTCATAACCTCTGTTTCCTCTTTCCCCAGTTTATATGATGCGTCTTTGTACATATACATCTGAAGGAAAATGACGTGCGGAAGAAAGTAGCAGATATTGTTGAGGAGTTGGGTCACTCAATAGCTAGCTTGGTTAGCCAACATGCTAACCGGCCAGTAAAGGTAGCCATGGATGCAAGCAGTTAGACATCCATATAAATTCATTAATTAATAATATGTGCTTTAATAACTAGCTAGCTTTCCTGGACCTTGTACACACCCACATGTGACAATGCAAGCAGCCTCGAACACTCAAACACTCCCACCCAGGAGACAAACTTGGGCTGATGTTAGCGCCTTGTGGTCTGCTAGTGTGAACACAGGGTTAGGCTCTGTTCAGACTGCAGGCAAATCGGTCAGAGTGTCTGCATAAAATTCAATTGGAATCATATTTAGAATTATTGGCCCGTTGTGCTAGCATACAGAGGAACATGACCTCTGCATTTAACCCATCGGCTACCTGAAACACAACACACACAAACATAAGGGGGGAGATGAGCACACTGGTGGGTAGCCCTATTCAGGGAGCCCCGGAATCAGTTGGGGGTTAGGTGCCTTGCTCCTTCCGGTCACAAGGCTGGTTACCTAACCTCCAGCCCACGACGGCCCCTCTGAACTCCAAAACCACCTCCAAATGTTTAGCAAACGATGATTTACAAAAATTGAATTTCATGTGCTTTGTTTTTGTTGTTGCTGCTTCCGAATGATCAAATATTTAATCTGGATTCAATCTGGATATCCCAAAATCTGATTTCGGATGGACAGGTGGTTAGATTCTACAGATGCATACCCGCTTATCATGTTATAACCTAGAGGTGCAGTGCTACGTTAATGCACATTAAAGGGCCAAACTGTGTATAAAGGCTGGTCTCAGTCTTACTGCCTTCACTGTATCCAGAATACAAATTACTGACTGAGAATTATTATTATTATTATTATTATTATTATTATTATTATTTAATTAAACTCAGAATTAAGAAATAATAATTTTACTCTCAGTGTACATAGATGTCATATCACAGCACCCATGATGCAACCAAGTTATTTATTTGTCTGCTTATTTCTGTTACTAGTTTTGTTTACTTATTTATTTATTGATTTATTGGGAAATGAGAGCGTTTGTGTAACGGTGCTGAAGCCAAGCCACTGAGTATTACCACAACTGTCTATTCATTCTATGCAAGCCGTGTGTGTTTCTTTATTGTTTTATTTTTCGGTCTGGTTTGTCATTCCAGACTTATGGTTCTCCTCTATGAAATGAAAATGTGTATATGAGTGAGACGATTGCCTGCATCTGTGGAATTTCCTGTTTCTTTTTTTTTGTTGCTTTTAAAGTTCTTATCTTGGAGTCATTCTAAGATTGTGTGTTGTGCTAAATGCGTATGTCTGTTCTAGTAATAACTCTGGATGATGTTGGAGGGAAACATGGTATATAGACTGAGGCAGAAGTTCGTGTGTTCTCTGAAGCATGCCCTATAGACGGTAGATTTATGGGACTAAAGGTTAAAATACAGTGAACATGACTGACATTGTGTCATCACCATCCTTACGGCTATTCAGCATGCTGTTAACATTAGGTTTTAGAATTAGGGGTTGGGTATCGAAACCCGGTTCTGGTTCAGAGCCCATTACTCCATAAAAATGGTTCCTACAAACACATTTTCATTGGTAAATGCTTCAAATACACAAACGCAAATACTGCAAGAATATGTCTGTTAGTACTCCAGCTGAACCCAAGTATTTGGGTATTCGGATATTCGTTAGTTTTTAATTTTTTTTAATCAAAAACTAACAAATCTTATTTTTAATTTTGAGATTGGTATATTCACTGTTTGCTCTTTTATCTTTAATTAATTTGACCTGCAAAATACACCCTGCTGTGCTCACTCACAACACAGGTTGACTCTAATGCTAGCTAGCTATAGCTAGCAAACCTAGCTAACGTTAGCTCCCACTGGCAAACGCCAAACTGGCCCTTTGTCGAGACCCTTGACTAGACTGTGGAGTTTATAGGGTGTTTCTTGATATGAACCCACATCTTCATGTTCCAGTTGTTAGTTGCTTTATGTGCTGTCCAGCTAAAGCTAAAATAGCTAGCCTTAGCTCTGCCTTAGCTAGATAGCTAGCTAGCTATCTTCATCAGCCCTTTTCTGATTGACAAGCCTGATAACTGAAACACAAAGCTGTGCTTTGTAGACAGAAACACCCCAAAAAACCCACAGAGTATGTTGAGTATCTGTAAAGAGCCGGTTTGGCTTTGCCAGAAGGTGCTAACGTTAGCTAGGCTAGCTAACATTAGAGCCCTGTGGCACCAAACTATCTTTTCTTCATTGGTGTAAGAACTGTAAATCACCGTATCAACTACAGTCATCTCCTTCGCAGAAGATACCCAGTAAACATTTGAACCGTTTAAATCGCTCAAATGACGTTGAAATCACATATCAGACCATATTTAAACACATTTTAGATGTTCACGGATGACCACTGTTTACTGGGTAGGTGTGCGCCAACATTCTAAAACACCTGGCACCAGCACGTCGGGTGGCCATATGTCCGGTTTTAGGCCGGACAGTCCAGTTTTTATTTTTTTAACTCCCGGCCCTCCATCAGGTGCAATACCTGGACGTAATGCCAATTAGTCCTCTTTTCGGGATTAACTATTCTAACAATATCATGTGTGCCGTTGGCTCACGTCCGTGTCAAAAGACATGCCTTGCATTTTACTGGTTTGCCAAGGTCATGCGACGTCGTGACTCTCCTACCGGCTAACTGCAGGTCAGTCCTCTAAACGCTAGTCAATTACTAAGCTCCCGTCTGACTCACGAATGTCATCCATTCCACCCAGTTAGGTGAGTAAAGCATCATTTATGTGTTATATAGGTTCGGTTATGATTTTAATTCTGTTCTAGTATCATGCCCGACCCCGTACCCCTCCCTCTTTATGATGTCCTCCTTTTTGGAGTTCTGAAAGTGGCCACCCTACCAGCAGGTCATTGAGCTTCAGTCAGTGGAGTCTTTGACCGAGTGGGCCTCCAAGCCTGCCATCTTCGCCAACTCCACAGACAGCTTGTGCACTTGTACAGTATTGCTGTGCAGTGTTGTGGCAGGGAGATGATCGAGGTCCAGATTACACGCCCAGTAGATATTTTGACTTACCAGTTGATCCCGGACTGGTACACGGTGGAAAGCCAAACATACAGTGATATCACAGCTCAGTACTGCTAGCAGAGTTGGTTTGACCAGTGAGAGCACCATCTCTGGAGATCATTCCTGTCAGTGAGGGACAAATGAGACAGAATATACTGAAAACAAAACATAAACATAAACAGGAAGTAGCTGAAGAAATAATTTGGCATAATTAATAAAATGGTGTTTATTACTGGTGATAATTCTGCGGCCATAGACGTATCAATACAAGACCAGGATTCATGAACCAGACAGCTGAAAGACACAATGATATTCTTCATATCTAAAAACTTGACACCTTTTTTCAGCACCCTGAAATCGAAACTTACAATCAATAAAATAAACAGAATTTGAAACGATAAAATTCGATAAATAAAAACCTGAAACTGAAATAAGAATCATCATATTTCACAGTTTTGCCCCCAAACGGTAAAACCCAGAACCTTTTAAGAACTTATATGTGACCATGAGTGATCGTGCACAACACGATGATGGGTGAGGTCATCTTATTGTGAATGTCATATCTCTTATAAAAGCTTAACGACAGAAATGATGCCATGATGTCACGTCTTCTATGATCAAATTTATTTTTTTTCTGACCAGAATTGGTTGAACAGCTTGTTCACTCATATACAGTAAAAGTCTTGACGTGTTCAAGCCAAGAACCTTTGAGGCCTGTATTGTAAGAGTTATGGGGAGATCAACAAAGCTGAATATGTCTTCAGTGTGCAGTAGTGACCAAGGTATTTGGATTATGAATTGCGTTTTAAGTGAAACATGGGCTTTGCTTCATTTTAAAATTACAAAATTAAAAATTAAGAATTTAAATTTAATTGTGTTATGATTTATTTGTTGTAACTGTTGGGGGTCCCAATAATGTTGTATTAGTGGGACCCCGAACAGTCAGTGTTAATGTAACTTTTTAATTTGATGTAATTTTATAAACCCAGGCTATAATAAGAGGTGGCCAGTATGGCGAAGTATAAGATCGCGATACGCCATAAAGGTTTTTACAGTACATGATGTATAATGATATTTATGTTTTTTCTGATGCCTGAAAAGTTGGAACAGACAAATTAGCAGCACATTTAAAAAATACTACCAAAAATTCTAAATCCAACCAATCCAGATAAACAGAACGAATTAGGCTCATTTGAATCAAACGTGCAGTCGGAAGTTGACTTTTAGTTACTGATGATATCTCCATGATCTGCTCAGAAAAGCATGTTAAGGTTTAATATATGTACACAACATAAACAATTAAAACACAAAATAATATATACTGTAAACTACATAATTATTATTATTATTATTATTTTATTTATATTTGATTTTATCTCAACTTTATTACAGTTTATTTTTATTTGTATTAGTTTTTATTATGCTTTGTACTTTTGACTTATTTTAAATGTTGAGTTATTTATTTTGCCTTCTTAATAAATCTTATTTATATATATTAATTACTTGCTTCTTTTATCTTGTTTGAATTTATTGTCAAATTATCTAATTGTATGGGAAACACTAGTGTGGAACATGTTTCACTGTGTGCTGAATTTCAGAATGGCATGAATATGTTTTTTCAACAATGTGGAAATCATATCACGTTTGTCTGTATATTCCAAATGCTAAAAAATATTTTGGAAATGTTTTTTTTTTTGTTGTTGTTTTTTTTTTTTTTTTTTTTTTTTACTTTTTTGTCTGCAGTCTTTTTTCCATTTGGGTCTATTTCTAATCTATTGTTTTGTTTTTGTTTTTATATCATGTATTTTTCATAAAACAGTACAAAAGCATCTTTTTTCAATACAATGGGATGTGAGAATCTTTCCAGTTGTTTGACATCAGCATTTCAATGGGGATCATAGCTATACTGTGGTAATAAAAGAACACTAGAGATTCATTCTGAATGAATATTTCATTTTTTTGTGTTTTATTTGTTGGCTAGAGATGATGTCTCACACTTCGTTCACAATGCATGGTTCAGGGGCAGTGTTTAGGCTTTGTTCCTCCCAGTGTTGTTTTTATTCTCATTCTACTAAGTTCTTTTTATCACGTTCTTTTTTTCCCCCGTTTTAGGCGTCCGTAGGTTAGCTGGGGGGCATAGACTGTACGGTAGGTCTAACAGGGCATCGTTTTTTTATCTTATGATTTATTTGTTGTAAATACATCATAAACACCATTTTCATCCTCATGTTACTTGATTTGACCAGATTAGACAGTTTAAAACAGTTTAAAAAAAAAAACGTAGTTCCAATTCATCTATAACGCAGTTCTACAGTTCTGGGATGACACCTTTGGTCATAACCTCAGTAATGAAACCACAGTAATGTTGGTTTATTCGTATAGTACACGTGATAAGCTAATATTAAGCCACTTCACTGTGAATTAGTGGTTGCACAAATTAAAGACGACTTGAAAGTGGGGTCGACATCGACTAATCGCTGATGCCGTCATAAATAAAACCACTAGAGAAGAGAAGAGAGCTTTGCAGCTTTACAAATCTGTGATGAAGGCAAACTTCACAGGTCAGCAGAGCGTGATGCACCCTTTCCAAGGATGGGTACTGGACATGTGGACTCTCGAATCTCCCCCATTTGTATCCGACTTGGGTGCACCCTAGGTGGCCTTACCTATATGGTTGCCGCCAGTCAGTAGAGCTTGATGCACCCTTTCCAAGGACATATGGACTCTGGAATCTCCCCAATTTGTATCCAACTTTGGTGCACCCTAGGTTGCCTTGCCAAGATAGTTGCCATCAGTCAGTAGAGCTTGATGCACCTTTTCCAAGGAACCCTTTTGGGTACTGGACATATGGACCCTGGAAGCTCCCCCAGTTGTATCCAACTTAGGTGCACCCTAGGTGGCTTTGCCTATATGGTTGCCGCCAGTCAGTAGAGCTTGATGCACCCTTTCCAAGGAACCCTTTTGGGTACTGGACGTATGGACCCTGGAATTTCCCCCATTTGTATCCGACTTGGGTGCACTCTAGGTGGTCTTACCTAGATGGTTGAAATTTAGAGCAGTGTAGCTTTGTAGGAACAAGTGTAACTGACTTCAAACTGTATAGGACTACTGGGCGTTCCTCGTTCTCTCCAACCACCATGACTTTTTACAGTAGCCTTCAAGAAACCAGAAATTAAGACGTTCTGTAGATCAGCAGATGTTCTGTAGATCAGCGGAGCAATGTAAGAAGCCAAACTACACAGGTCAATATAGCGACGTGCCCTTTCCAACGAGCCCTGGAGCTCATTGTGAGCCTTCAGGACACCGGAGATACCAGAGAGCTCCTCACTTGTTGTCTTCTCCGAGGTGTTATAATCCCACGATCAGCGACTAGTCGACAGTGCCATTGCTGAGCAGTAGAGTTGACAGGTTGACTAGTCTGTGCAACCCCTGCTGTGAAGTTCAGTTTATCAAATTAAAAGATACATCATTTTTCATTGTTACATTTTTGCCTGTTTTGTAAGCACATCTGCCGCTGTTATCAACATCAGTAACAAAGTGTTAAAAGTCATATCTGTACTAGCAAGGACGCTGAAACTTTTCTCAATTAACAGTTTTGTATGGAGAGCCTGGAAAGTCTAACCAGATACACTAAATGAAGGTATTGGTTAATATATGTCACTAAATCCATACACCTCCAAACCTGTGACCTAAATGGCCAACGCTTTGATTCTTTATGGTTCCCAAAGTTTCAAACTTGTTTAGAGTAATTCCGTATATTGACTTACGGCTTGGGGAATAATTTGCTAATATTGCCGTCCCTAAAACCAAGGTGCGATATACAGGTGGTTCTGGAAGTCTGGGATGCCCTAATTAGCCTCTTGGACCACCTGAATGTCCCAAAATCAAAATCCTGGGGTGTTCCAGAAGAGGCAGATGCAGCACTGGTCCGGTTTAGGGTGGAGCTGTAGCAAACTAGTTGACCCAGTTGCTTCTTCTTAGGCTAGCAGTAGTAGCTAAGCCTCTGGAATCAAGCTAGTCTCAGCGCTGCTATGGTGAGTGGATTAGCAGCCAGCCAACACCGAACACCAGGAGGTATTTCACAAACTGCCAAAGTGTGCCGAGTTCCCCCAGCTTTGGTTAGGCACGGTGTGTAAACACTGGTAAGGTTTTAGACGTGGACTGTTCTGCTTATATTTGGAAACTAAGCCAACACATTTACCTGTATCCCCCAAATTTACCGTACTACCATTTAGATTCTGACAAAATCACTGACGAAGTATGCTCTTTCTGCCGTTACCAGATTTTTAAGTGCATGTAAAGATGCAGAGGAGCTGGTCAGTTTTGACAAGGACCCGTCATGCTTTACCCTTTCAGGAAAATTAGAGGAAGCAGTACAAATAATGGACTCGTTTACTCACAAGTGTGAGCGCAGGACAGTCCCGTTCATTCTGAGGGCTTTATCAGTAGGACTTTAACAGCAAGAAGGGTCTGGGTTTGATTCCCGGCTGGGGGGTCCGGAGTTCTTTCTGTGTGGAGTTTGCATGTTCAGCAGCCCCCATGACTCAGTAGGATAAGCAGCTTAGAAGATGAATGAATGGATGAATGAATGAATGAATGAATGAATGAACGAATGAATGATATCTTGGTAACACTGTACATTGAGTGTTAACTCACTAACATGAAGTAATACATGAACAATGTTTAACTAATGTTCAATAAACATGTAATAATCTGACATGTAAACATTAGTTAAGCATTCGAACTATTGTTAATGTGTTACTGCCTGTTAACTGATGTATTACCTCCTGTTAGTCAACTTCAGTAACCCAGATACAGTGTAGCTTACCTTAGAGAGGCTGTTAGTGGTTTTGATATTGAGCTGTGGAATTGAGCCCCATAATCCCAAACTCAAATGAAAACAGCTCCCACCCCCCAGATGATCGGATAAGGTGGATCAGGAACACTTCTGGAATAATTTACTGCTGCTGCCGTTCTCACAGCAAGCTTATTCGGTGGAGTTTAGTTCTTTCATTTAACAGAGAAAGGAATATTTATAGCTGATTATGAGGTATCTCAAATACTGTAAATGGACACTTGCATATATATAGATGTATGTATATATATAATATATATAAACTACACCGAACAAGAGAACGGCAGTGCCAGTAAATTATTCCGGAAGGTGTTCCTGATCCAACGATCAGATGTCTGAGATGCATATAAAAGCAAAAATAAATATATATATAACATTATATAAAAATGTTTTTAATATATATATATATCAGGAAATTCTCAACAGTCATTTAGTTATTTTAGCCTCTTTCCTGCAAAATTGGAGTTTAGAAAATCAATTCCATTCTACATTTTTCCGATTCTCTTTTGTTTCCAAGGAATACCCAACTATACCTAGGAAAACGAAGGTTACGTTCACTAACGCTGGGATGAAATGTACAGACTGACTATGTCAAAGTGTTTGTTCTCCATACAGGAACAGTTAATTCACTCTGCATCCATGGGGGCATCACCACTGTATGTATATATGTATGTATGTTCTTACAAAACCCAAAAAGAAAAAACAGAAAATAATCTTTCCTGTGATTTGTTGTCACCACGACAGGAGGAATGTGTGAGTTGTCACTGGCACATTTCTGCCTGGCTGCTTGTAGAGCGGAAGAACAATAATTCTGACCTCTCTGAGCCAAACTGGGCTCTGGTGGACACCATAGCTCCCTTCCTCCTTTCATCAACCTGATTACACATTCATCCGTTCATGTTTTCATCTTCCCATTCGCTGATTCATTCGTGCTGAACCACTGTACGACCACACGTGACCACCCGCAATCACATAAGTGCTTCCGCCCTGTTATAGTGTAGTACAGTCATCATAAGAGCTGTGCAAGTGATCCTGTTGTAAGGAGTCTTGTGAACGCACAGCTCTGAAGGCCTCTTGACTGCTGTTCACCTGCAGTTTAAGGACTATTGGATAATTAAACGGTGGCAGCAGCAGCTCTGATGTATTTGAACTCGCTGCCAGTCATTCGGGTTTACATGCTGTTTTCTAGTGTCCCATATTTACTTGTACTGTCAGCATGAGAGCCTTGTAATGTAGTGCTAATCACTTCATGTGCGGAGACTTGAAGACAAGTACTGCTGTAATATCAGTCTTTTTCATAAAGGCCCTTTGATGTATTCAAACATTCATACATATATAAACTAATAATTAACAAGTATATATAATATTAACAAATACTAATACAGCAGATATCATTTACATAGTGTGAATAGGCCACATCAATGTTCAGACACTCTTGCATCAAAGAATTGCTCAGTCAGACCAGATTTATGCCTTCCCTGGCACAGTTCCGACGAGAATTCCCTGTAGACTGGGATTGTAGCCACTGCTGGTAGACCCGTATGACCGTACGCTTCCATACACCTGCAGATTCAGCTACTTCCTTCACACTATGGTCTTTGGCACGTCTTTCGTGTTTAAGGTGGTAGTACCTTCAGGCTCCTGCACAAGGATGATGGGCTATAACTACCTGCGGGGTGTGAGTGACGGGATCCATAGATTGGGAAGAGGTGGTACAGTGCAGGGAATGTCTCGTTCCATGTGTGGAAAATGGCTCCAGAGCAGATGTTAATGA
>CM067481.1:35732669-35764994 GCA_034552555.1 Semaprochilodus insignis | reverse complement strand
CTCTCTTTCTCTCTGTCTCACTTTCTCTTTCTCTCCTAATGTCTCTCTCTCTCTTTCTCTCTCTCTCTTTCTCTCCCTTTCTCTCTCCTTTTCCCCATCTCTTTCTCTCTCTTTCTCACTCTCTTTTTCCTCTTTCTCCCCCTCTCTTTCTCCCTTTTTTCTTTCTCTCTTTCTCTTTCTCTTTCTCTCCTTATCTTTCTCTCTTTCTCTCTCTCTCCCTTTCTCTCTCTCTCTTTTTCTCTCCCTCTCTTTTCCCCATCTCTTTCTCCCTCCCTCTTTTTCCGTTCTATCTCTGTCTCGTTTTCTCGTTATCTCTCTCCTTACCTCTTTTTCTGTGGTTTCTATCTTCAGGAGAGGAAGTGGCCTCCTCCCATGCCAAAGAGGCCCCCTAAAGGTCGTGGGGCGGTGACGCGCGAGCGCTCTCTGGACCTGCAGGACCGGCAGAGGCAGGAGGCCCGCCGCAGGCTGATGGCCGCCAAGCGGGCAGCGTCGTTCCGCCAGAACTCAGCCACCGAGCGGGCGGACAGTATAGAGATCTACATCCCCGAGGCCCAGACGCGACTATGAAACCCACACTCATCCGTCCAACCGTGCCATCCTCTCACCTGTGCGTGCTGCTATTACAGAAACCATTCACACAGTCTTGCTCCGCTCTTCACTCACGTTTCAGCGCTCTCTTCTGATCTCTCGATGCACATACGACTCGACGAGCAACCAGTCATCACTGCGACCTCCGCAGCGGTCTCCATCCTCGATTTTGTTGCCCTTTATGGAGACAGAGGGAAGTGGGCCTTTGGTGGACTGTGCATGGTGTGACTAGAACACATTCAGGGTGAGTCACAAAGCTCTGCAGTACGTGGCCACAGATAAAGCCTCTCTTTCGGAAGGTGACCTCCAGGCCGTTGGAGGTCGTGATGACGAGATGCTAAAAAGGCGCTCGGTCAGGAAGGAAAAAACGGACAAAGCTAAACTTTTACACGAATCGTCTCAATTTGAAATGATCCACTATTTATCCTTTTACAAACAGTAGACTCGACATGCTAGATAGAAAAGAGAATATATTGATATATTATTTTATATGATAATATTATACGAAGCATTTTTGCACCTCAATCGATTCCTGTTTGTATTTCCAAGGGAAATGTTGATGTTGACACACACATGATAATGTTGCAGTTGAATTGCAAAGAACGCTACTGAGATTGCTTCTAAAGGCCACACCGGTTTACCCCCCGCCCAGCCCCACCCATTCCTCTCTATAGTCACGCCATACTCACTCGCCCACAAAACCCGAAACCCAGATTCCGTTCGTTTTAGCTCACATCATATACAGCGCTAATCAGCTTGTGGCACACCAATCTTCCTCAAGGTCTTACCACTTCTAATGTAGTCTGGGACATGCAGGTGCAAAAGACACTTTAATAGTATTCAACTACTGTATATGGTGCTGCTTTCTACTCTTAAATAAAGTCCCTCACCCAGCCCTTATGTGCACAACACCATAATCCATCTATGGGGTTTTTAATCGGGATGTTCCTTCATGTGGCGTTCCGGTGCAACTTTAATTCCAAGCTTCGGTTTGTAGGAGGGAGAGGTCTTTGTTTAAAATGAAGAAGAAAAAAAAAAAAACGAGTCTTTTTATATCCTTCTCTAATTCTGGTGCAAAGTGAGCTCAACCACAAGACAACATGTGCCAAGCCCCCTGTCGCCTTTAAGCAAAAGACATCAAAGGAAAGACATGTGCATTAAAGAGTGAATGGACGGGGTTTAACGATATTGCAGCACCAGTTTACCATGATGCTCTTGGATGCTGTCGACTAGGTCACATGCACACAAGGAAAAAGATGGAAAGAAACGATTTACGCTTTTTTGTTAGTGTTGTTATTATTTTAGTAGGTCTTTTTACTGATTCTCAGTTTCTCAGTTCAAGCTGTCATTCATCAGACACCTGTTTTGACTGGAGTCCATGTTCGGATGGGAGTCCATGTTCAGACGGGAGTCCATGTTCTGACTGGAGTCCATGTTTTGACTGGAGTCCATGTTTTGACTGGAGTCCATGTTCTGACTGGAATCCATGTTTGGACTGGAAACCATATATGGACTGGAGTCCATGTTTTGACTGGACTCCATATTTTGACTGCCATCCATGTTCTGACTGGACTCCATGTTCTGCCTAGAGTCCGTGTTTTGACTGGAATCCATGTTCTGACTGGAGTCCATGTTCTGCCTGGAGTCCATGTTTTAACTGGAGTCCATGTTCCTACTGGAATCCATGTTTGGACTGGAAACCATATTTGGACTGGAGTTCATGTTTTGACTGGAGTCCATGTTGTGCCTGGAGTCCATGTTCTGCCTGGAGTCTATGTTCTGACTGGAGTCTATGTTCTGACTGGAGTCCATGTTCTGACTGAACTCCATGTTCTGACTGGAGTCCATGTTCTGACTGGAGTCCATGTTTCTGACTGGAGTCTATGTCCTTCACGGATGCCCACCACATTGGTAACCCGGAACATGCACTAAGCTCCTGATTTAATACAACAGTCTTTTTTTCATGCAGTGACCAAAACTAGTGTTCCTGATAAAAGACAGCACGACGTTCCATATATAAGATATTTATGATATTATTTTGTTATGGCCTTTGAAGAACCTTTTCTGATTTCATTTAAATTTGCTCTCATGCTGCTTTCAGATTTGGGCCAAATTCCTTTCAATACTAAGCTCACCGGACAAATACTTAGTCACCCTGTGACTGAAACCTGTCTAATAGCGTGTAACACCTCCACGAGCACCAGTAACAGCTGTGATTGGATTTGGCATGGACTGGACAAGTTTCTGAATGTAGACCACATAGGCTTCCATACACCTGCAGATTCAGCTACTTCCTTCACACTATGGTCTTCGGCACGCCCAAATGCGGTCACTCCTTTTAGCCAATCATTAACATCTGCTCTGGAGCCATTTTCCACACATGGAACGAGACATTCCCTGCACCGTACCACCTCTTCCCAATGTATAGATCCCGTCACTCACACCCTGCAGGGATTTATAGCACCGTCATCCTCGTGCAGCAGCGCCATCTGCAGGAGCCTGAAGTTACTACCACCTTAAACACACAAGGTGACTCATTTTTTGTCCGGTGAGCTTATACGGTAATTTCACCTCCATGTACGGTGAATCAGCTTACGTTTTGTATTAGTGCACACAGAAAACAGGGTAGAATTCTCGTTCTGAATGCATATCCGTCGTAGTCTCATCAAGGCGGAGGTTAAGACTGCGGCTTAACCAACCACCCGAACAAAGTCCATTCGTTGTTTGCAATCCATTTCTGAAGATGTTAGAAGAATACTTTACTGAAATTCCCTTGCATTAACTGCTACGATGCCAAGTTGCCATCTTCCCATTGAGTGCGTTTCCCCTAATGTACACTGATATGGCTGAGCTGTCTGTTTGTAGTCCCTCTGTATTGAACTGCGTACAATAACTAGTGGTCAGTTTATCTCGGCAGCTGCTTACATTCATTCGCAAGAGCAGCTCGTCCAAGCTGGCGCTCCTTAACCTGGCAGCCTTAATGTCATCTTTAGCAAAAACGTGTGAATGTACTGCCTCTGCTGCTGCTGCTGCAAAAAATTGTTTTATTATCCTCTTCCTCGAGCAACAAAGAAAAACACAGTTCTGCTGCTGCTTATACCTGAAACATCCACCAAAATGTCAATGATTTCAATGATTTGAAACACATTTACTCACCACTCTGCACTGTTTTCCTTTCACTGCTTCATAGAGCAGCACTTCTGCAAAGGCCTTTAGTTTAACAACAGAGTAACCGTGTTTGCCTGGGGACATCATTTAAAAAGTTACCTGTGTTACATGAATTCTTTGCATACTGGAGGAGCTTGTGTAACAGATATACAGCCCAGGCCATGAACGATTTGCCTCTGGACTCCAGCTCACTATGTCCAAAATGAAACATTGACTGTGAGGTTAAAGTGAAGCTTCCATTTCAGGGTATGTGGGTGAAACACAGTGTTGTACAGTAACTCAGTAAGTGTAATTGGCTACTGTACTGTAAGTAGTGTGTTGGGGTATCTGGGGGTCTTAACTTGAACTCTACTACATTTTAAAGTCTAATATCTGACTGTTTACTCCACTACATTATGGCCAACTCTGTCCTTCCTTTTGGCTTATGTGAGCATATAAACGTACCATGTCCAAACAAAAGAAGCGTGAAGCGAGCCCACCAATCAGGGTACAGCGGTCTTGAGCTTGGACAGAGCTTGTTGGACAGAGCTTGTTGGACAGCGCTTGGTCCTAGCTAATGGAGACTCTTCTCCTTCAGTGTTCTGTGCTTATGATCATTTGACGTCAGTGTCAGACTAATTACTGTTCTTCTATTAAAGACTGGTGGACTGAGAGACACTCGAGTCTCTTCACCTACACTGAGCTGATTAAGAGTCTTGTTCCAGAAATGATAATAGGACATTAGAGCCATAATAAATCATGCTCCTGTTACTCTCCATACTTAAGTACATTTGAAGGGAAATACTTTAGTACTGTTACTCCAGTGGAGGTCTAAAGGGAGGAACTTCTACTGACACTGGAGGAGTAGTTTACCTTGGGGGATCTCTACTTTAACTTAACTACATGGCTTGTGTACTTCGTCCACCACTGATGAAGCATATATGAACCCTGCTGTATGGCAGTTTTAGGAGCCACTAGTAATTGGACAGTTGGCTATATTGTTAGTTTATCCACAACAGTGAAACATCTACAGTTTATTCATAAAGCGATATTTGTATCTGTGGTTTGTTACTGCAGTCTCTATTCCCATGAAGGAATGAAGTAATCCTGCTTCTGCTAGGTCCCACCAAAAACAGGAAGCATTTGCTCCACTTTCAACCGCAATATAGATGGTTTGGCCCATTCGCAGTTCCATTAAAGGGTAAATGACATCCAGTGTTTGACACTCTATTCAGGAATAAATGAGCTTCTCTTGAAATAATCAGGACTGAAAATGGCCACCGTATGTCAGACGGACCTTTAGTGGTCTTAAATTGTGGCGTATTTATGAGACTGTAGACCACCTGTCAAAAGTTTAGACACACCCAACTAAATGGATGTAGTTGGTGATCTTAAAGACTCTACAGTCGTACACTTAACAGCTCCAACTGATGAGAGTCTGAACCAGTACATACCCTGATACCCCACATATCCTCTTGATGTACCACAGTATGATATTTCTCCATATCTCCACCTCTAATATATATTTAGTGGTGTAAAACTTTGATCTCTTTTTCTGCACAGTGTAAAAGCTCTAGTTCTTCTTTCAGTTTAGTGAATATTCATGAGGGACCGACCAATAGAATTGCTCCAAACCTGCTTAGAAATAAACCTTGTTCTATCAGCTCCACTGCAGGTTAAGAAAGCTGGTTCATCCTCCTGTAAAGGTCCATTCTGGAGGGTTTTAAGGTGGACAGTATAATTCCATGAGTGCTATTTTTTAGTTTGGTGTCTTCACTTTTATTCTACAGTGAAGCTTTAAGATCAACAGAAGGAGAACCTGCTATGAGGAGCTGTGTCTGAACTTTTGACTGGTAGTATAGATGCATGACTGCCGCTCCCGTACATGATGTTGAAATTCAGGTTTGTGCTGCACTGTGGGCCCTGCAGAGTCACGGGGGAATGCAGAACTCTACTATGAAGTTCTTGATGTAAATGTGTTTGAATTGAAGCTTATATTTTTCACTTTAACCTCATAATCATATTGTTTTCCTGTTGTCAAGGTCAATATAGAGAACTTCATATACTGAGAAGTTTCCCTTTATAATACACGTGCATGGTATGTGAGGCTCGTTCACGCATTTATGCTATTCACATTAATGTTTCTCCTGGGGCTTCAGACGCAAGAGCTCTCGAAAACAGACACCCTGAAGTGTAAATGACTTACAGTTACATTTATGGTATTCGGCAGGTGCTTTTATCCAGAGTGACTTACAGTTTGATCCTTTCTTACTCACTGGTAGGCGAAGGTAGTGTTAAGAGTTTTGCCCAAGGACCCTGATTGGTATAGTGTAGGGTACGTGTCTAGGTAGGGGATCAGACCCCAGTCTACAGAGCGGGAGGCAGGGGTGCTACCCACTACACTATACCATAAAACAGCTGTGAAGGTTCCACTGAAATTTGAACCCGGACTGCTGGATTTAAAGTCCAGAGCGCTGACCATTACACCATGGAAATGCACCGAACTGAAGTGAACGGATTTGACTAGAACAGAAACAGAAACTTCGCTCTCTCTTCTACTAGCTATACATCATCAGGGCTGTGATTTGCTAGTGTTCAGAAAAGGTCCACATTGACCATAGGAAGCTGAGGTCAGCGTTCTCGTTTGGATGTTCTCATTCCACCTTAAACGGTGCTCTTCAGGCCTTATAGTAATAACTAGAAAAGTGCATTTCTTGAAGACAGTGCTTGTCGCTAGCCTGTTGCTAAGATGTCGCAAATCTATCTCTATATGAGTAATGAGGGATAAATATACGACACATAGAGGAGTGCGGGTCAGTATGTCTGGGGATTAGAGTTCGGGGGTCTGCCCTGAGTGAGTACATGCACTTTGGTAGCTGTAGGTTAAAGGAGACAGTATGGTTTAAATGGGGCTGAAAATGAATGGGAGTCTATGGGAGAAATGAGGGATGAATGAATGACACATAGAGGAGTGTGGGTCCGTATGTCTGGGGATTAGAGTTCGGGGGTCTTCCCTGAGTGAGTGCATGCAGTTTGGTGCAGTATGGTTTAAATGGGGCTGAAAATGAATGGGAGTCTATGGGAGGAATGAGTAATTGGTGGGGGGGACAGATGAGTCAGACATTGAACATGTGCTCAGGGTCTGCCCTGAGAAAGGGTATGTGAAACAGTGTCTGTCGGTCGAACGGAAGTAGAGTAGGTGAACATGAGGTTTTTAGGAAAAGCACCCGTCAGTTCAAAAAGCTGTGTACAAGCACAGCATTCCCGTTCAGACTGAGTTGGAATGGCATCAGTATATCAAAATATATGACTAGCTAGTGGACAAAACATCACATGACCAAAAGAAGAATATAATAAATCAGATCACAACAGTGTTGAGCATTGCACAATCTCTAATAATAACCCCTGCACCATTTAAGGTGGAACCGGATCATTCTAACAGGCAGCTGGCGAATAGGAAGTCCGTGTGTGGTCATTAGCTCTGAAATTCTTTCTGTGTACCACATTAGAATAAGGCTACATTAATAAAGGCTTTATAAAGTAGTTTATTAATGGTTAGGTCATAAACACTGTATAAACTCTTAATAAGCAGCTTATAACACATTAATAAAAGGTAAAACGTGCGCTCTTCTATACGACCAACACGTATTGAATCTGTATTGAAGCTGGTAGGTTTAATGCTGATGCTGATGATGTCGGGTTCACTATCAGTCTAACATCAGGTCACCGAGGCCCTTCTTATTTACGTGTTATAACTGCTTATTAATGGTTTTAAGGTGTTTATGATCTCATGTACAACCATGAATGGAATCTTTTTTAGACCCTTGATAAACCCTTACAGGTACAGTTTCCTGTTGCTGAACTAAAGGCCTAACTGTCCAAACGAAGCTTGGCGTTCATGTGCGTATATTGATTTCTCAGTAGATCCACCGCCGGTCGCCTGAGCTGTCGACAGGTCCACAGAAGCTGCTAATGCCGTACTCGTGAGTAACGTTCCCGAGCTTTATGCCCAGTTTGTGTACCGTCCTTCATTCTGCTGAAAGGGTTTAATCCAGATTTCTGGGGCTCATACTATACCTGTTTACTGTGCAGAGTGCTGGCTGGAGCACACTATAATGCAGTCTAGAACCCAAGTCTCTTTCGCTAGTCAGTTTAACTCTGCACCAACTTCCCCGATGACATGACATGATGTTGTAGAGTTCTAGGGCATTCAGAGATCACGTTAGTCTTTACCATTACAGGACATGCAACGTTGTCTTTCATTATTTGAACATTAGTGATGGAATTATCCTACGGTGCCTTAAAACAGACAGTGGAGCCAGTGATCGGGTGGAGTCGCAGAGTGGACAGGTCACTGACGAGCGCCAGACACTGCACTGTGAACGTGCCGTTGCTTGTGTGGCTTGTGTGAGTGAGTGAGTGAGTGACTGATTGACGGTGGAGTATAAGGGCTGTGGAAGCGGTTGTGCTATAACTGAGCCTTTTTATTGATTTCTGCTCATCTCTAGTCGTTCTAGGCAATAGTTCCGGCTGTGTAGGTTAGCTTTAGGTGTCGTTCAGGCTTTATGTACTCGTAAGAGACGGTTTGGCTTGAGATGGAGATGCTGGTGAGGCTTTGATTTTGGCACTGATGTTCTCAGGCCTTGTCCACATGGTTATGTGCAGAAATGCCATTGTTAGTATTGTGGTGTAGACGACTATATCCAGATATATCCAGCATATATTTGCTATATCCAGCACTGCTACCGCATGGGGGCTGGGTCCCAAACCGCACACTACAGCACTAGATAGTGTGTATAGTAGTGCAGTGCCGTTAAGAGTGCATCAAGTGGTGTAGCATGCATATACGTGCTTGGTTTGGGACACTGCCAGGCTTGTGGTTAGCCAACATGGCTTTACGGTTAGGGTTATATCGAGGTCACCACTGTATCCAGCACTCCCACCACACAGGGGCTGCATCCCAAACCGCACACTATAGCACTAAATAGTGTGTAAAGTAGTCCCATGCTGTACATTAAGTAGTGTAGTAAATATATGAGTGTGTGGTTTGGGACACAGCCTGGCTTCTGATTGGCCAACATGACTTTACGGTTAGGGTTACATCCAGCACTCCCACCACACAAGGGCTCTGTCCCATACTGCACACTACCGCACTAAATAGTGTGTACAGTAGTATGGCAAAAGTAGTGTTAAGTAGTGTAGCAAGTGTATAAGTGTGTGGTTTGGCCAACATGGCTCTACACTTAAATTGAGGTCGGCTCTATATCCAGCACTCCCACCACACAAGAGCTCTGTCCCATACCGCACACTACCGCACTAAATAGTGTGTACAGTAGTACGGCAAAAGTAGAGTAGTGTTAAGTAGTGTAGCAAGTGTATAAGTGTGTGGTTTGGCCAACATGGCTCTACACTTAGGGTTAAATTGAGGTCGGCTCTATATCCAGCACTCCCACCACACAAGAGCTCTGTCCCATACCGCACACTACAGCACTGAATAGTGTATACAGTAGTACGACTAAAGTAGAGCAGTGTTAAGTAGTGTAGCAAGCGAATAACTGTGTGGTTTGGGACACAGTCAGTCTGATTGGCCAACATGGCTCAACCATTAGGTTGCTACATTTGGCCCTCCCATCACATGGGGGCTGTGTCCCAAACTGCACACTACACTCCTTAATAGTGCAGCAAGTGTATAAGTGCATGGTTTGGGACACAGCCAGTCTTCTGATTGGCCAACAAAGCTCTATCATAAGGTTCAAATAGAAGTCACCACTATATTTAACACTCCCACCACTCAGGGGCTGTGTCCCAAACCGCACAATTCAGCACTAAATAGTGTGTAAAGTAGTGCAGCGCCGCTAAAAGTGCATTAAGTAGTGTAGCAAGCATGTTAGTGTGTGGTTTGGGACACAGCCAGGCTTTTAATTGGCCAACATGGCTCTACAGTTAGGGTTAAATTGAGGTCACCGCTATATCCAGCACTCCCACCACACTGGGGCTGCATTCCAAACCGCACACTACAGCCCTAAATAGTGTGTAAAGTAGTGCAGAGACGTTTATATTGCACTGAGTAATGTAGCAAGCATATATAAGTGTGCGGTTCGGGACCCAGTCAGGCTTACGGTTAGGGTTATATCGCCGCCCTGCTGGTTTGGCTGCTCTTGACAGCAAAAAACGAAGGAGGAGAAACCCTGTTTAAATCATACCCGTGTACGTGTGGACAGGGCCTCGGTTGGCGGTAGACAAACAAGCTGATGCTGATTGTGTTTGGGGTGTCACAGTGGCGTCTGAGTGCGTGAGGTAGAGTGAGTCTGAATGAGAGTATCTTGTGGAGTTCTGACTGGCTGCTATTCTCGCAGACTCATTAGGGCTACAGGTTTACACCATTCTGCGTCCCGTCTGCGTGCTTTGTAAACCTCCGTGTGGCGGGTGGCGCAGTGCCAGTAACTGCCAGAACGTGCAATAGTGAACCATACCATGGGCAGACACTCAGTCATATCACTTCTTAGTCCTTGGTCTCCTGAACTAGGGCTAAGGACCAGTTTTAAGGCAAACCCAAGCACTTTGTCAAGCCTTTGTCCTATGCAGCAGCTCGACAGCTGAGTAAGAGGCTTAGTTTCAGTAAGCCGGCGGAGAGAGACACTTACATTAAAGGTCCTTTATAATCGACAGAGGGAAAACTATCAGTGTGTATATCACATTAACAGAGTTTGTCTGATTGTTTATTCGTCTGTGCCCACCTTTAGCCTCCTCTCCGGTGGTCTGTCCACCGTTTAGCCAGTGCTCCTTAGGTACTGGCTGAGCAGTCATCTGTTTGACTTGATGACTGCTCAAGAGAACACATGCCACCACTTATGCATGAAATTCCTATATACAGTGTTATATGAGAAACACCTATATTTAATGGAGACTATGTATTTTAGTGTTTCTGCACAGCAAAATCTGATCATCACGTCCGTCACGGTTGTGAACTAAATCATGGCAATGACTAGCCACGATTGTGGATCCGTCTGTACAGATGAATCTAACGCACCCAAACGTACACACACCAATTGGGTCGGTACGGAGGGGCGTGCAGACTTTAGCAGCATTCGTCTAAAAGACTTTTAAAATACTCCTCTCTGTGATCAAAGCAATATTATACATGCATATGCGTTGAGCTCCCGCTAGCAGCAGTCATTTGGCATTTGGGAACACCCCCTTTGGGTCAGTCTTGCTTTCTTTCTTTGTGCTATTAATAAGTAAGTAAATGAATAAATAAATAAATGAATAAATAAATAAATAAATAAGTATTTTAACCAGTGTAATCCTCCAAATGCTTGTCGAAAATAATCCTTATTGTTCCTTCGGTTCTAAACACAGCTCTTATATACATATAAGCAAAGCGTCTGATCTGGAACCTGGCTGCCGTGGTTGGCCGGCTTGGGAAGACTCCATCTGATCTTAAGTAGTATATGATGTCAGGGTAATTAAATCAGAGACATGCATATGGGAACCGGTTGCTGTTCCTAATGACTATAGATCTTCAGTGAGCTCCAATTGTCCCATCTGCACAGACTGCGTATAGCCGAATGTCCAGCACTCGTAGTCAAAGGTCACGCGTACACAGCAGGTAACACTGGCCCAGATCGGATCATCGTGGGTGTGCATCTGTGTGTGACACTGAATCTGACCGTTTCAGTTCCAGCACCACAAAGGACTACATGCACACAGACCGTTACGACGATTGTCCTTAACACCACGTCACCGTCACCAAAGACTGCAATGGTGTCGTACCAGACTGTCATGGAGTGACTCAGAACGGCAGCGGGTCATCTTCAGTGACGAGTCCCGCTTTTGTCTTGGTGGAGGCGACCAACGAATCCGTGTGTGGAGGCACCGTGGTCAGCACCAAGATGAACGGTTTGTTGTCACGCAGCACACGTCCGGAAGGCCTGGTGTCACTCCACCTCCACCCCTACCGCACCATCTGCAGGAACTGTGTGAGGATATTCAAGCTGCATGGGATGGATTATCACAGGACTCCATTAGGAACCTCTACAACTCCATGCCGAGACGTCTGGCGTGTTGGGTTACCAAACACGGCGGCCCGACGCCATATTGAGAGACAGACTTCTGTATGTGTAGCTCAATAAATATTGATCATATCAGTCTAAATTTATCATCAGTTATTGATCCTGGTAACCTTTATCTTCCTTCCCAACAGCACTGCAGTCCCACACCTCCTTGATGATGAGTGCATATTGATAAATCAGATTTGGGCCACTTTTACCTGCTGTGTGCACATAGCCTAAGTGTCCTGCATGGCAAAAAATGAGTCTGGATGGACACGCACAATTTCATCTGGGACAGAGTAACAGGTTGCCAAAACTTTTTCTTGATTTGTAACGAAACAGAGCTGTGCTCGAAGCCTTTGGCGGAAAGCTGTTTCATACAAAACCTCAGTCCTTGCAAGGTTTTAAAAGCACGTCTCACATAGAGAACTATCCCAAACTGACCGATCGCTGCCTTGACTGCAAAAGAGTTCCTCAGATCAGGCTTTTCGCTTATGCAAGAGCTCTGCAACCCAGTTCCTTTGGAGGTGTAAGATTTTAGACCCGTCCAAACATGTAGAGTGTGGTTTTGATGATGTCTCAGGGAGCACATCTTTACTTTAGCAACCTCAACGTGATCTACCGACCAGTCGATAGTGAGGCTGATAACATTGGACTTTATTCAAATTAAGAAACTTATATAAATGTATATACTGTATACATCAGCTCACCGGACAAAACAACGAGTCCCCTGTGACTGAAATGTACCTAGTAGCCTGTAACACCTCCACCAGCACCAATAACAGCTGTGATTGGATTTGGGATGGACTGGACAAGTTTCTGGATGTAGGCCACATCAATGTTCAGACACTCCTGCATCAAAGAATTGGTCAGTTGGTTCCAGATTTGGTGGATGCCTTCCCTGGCACAATTCCAAGGAGAATTCCCTGTAGACTGGGATTTTAGCCACTGCTGGTAGACCCGTATGACCGTACACCTTCCATACACCTGCAGATTCAGTTACTTCCTTCACACTATGGTCTTTGGCACGCCCAAATGCAGTCACTCCTTTTAGCCAATCATTAACATCTGCTCTGGAGCCATTTTCCACACATGGAACGAGACATTCCCTACACTGTACCATCTCTTCCCAATCTATGGATCCCATCACTCACACCCCGCAGGGATTTATAGCCCCATCATCCTCGTGCAGCACCATCTTCAGGAGCCTGAGGCTATTACCACCTTAAACACGCAAGGAGGCTCATGTTTTGTCCGGTGAGCTGTGTATATATACACCCTCTTTGCCAAGGAACTGACCAGCATCCGTGTTCAGAAGTAGTCGGAGTTTCAATCAAATGCCCAGTATGAGCAAAATAACCATTTTTAAGTTGCTCCAGAATGATCTGTTACACTCAGTCATCGTTGATTATGTCTTGCTGTCGGTTTTAAGCACACCCATAAGAACTGAACCCTCATGATCAAATCTTCATCCATAAGAACACATTACTGTTCTCCAGCTTCTGTCAGCTATGGTGCACCCCTAGAAGAGGTACTGAAGTTCTTTTACCAGTGATGCTCTTGCTTTGTCTGCTGTTACCATGGAAATGAATTAATATACTGTATTTTTTTTATGATAGGGGTATAATCATGAATTGTCCATGAAGACCCCTGAAAACAGCTGGTGGCTATTACTGGTGCTTAACCCATCACAGTGATATATTTGATTAATACTTGTACAGTTGTACTGATTACACTTTTCTAGCACCCTCAGATGTGCGAGTGACTTTGTGCGAGTGCCATGAACAGTCATTCCGGTTCATCTTACGTTAAAGGACTGCTGGCAAAGGCCGTATCATGTGGTCCTTATTTCGGAGGACTCTAGTGAATCAGAATCATTCGATCCGGACAATCAAACCCTCGCTCACGTCATCTTAGACATGTCCTGTTGGCCTGTTCATGCTCCGCCCACAATGAGAAACAGTAGCACGCTCAGCTTTTACCAGAAGTAACGGTGCCGCAAGGTGCCGTTCTCTGAATGATGCTAAAGAAGAACCACTTCTGGTTCCCCATGTTTGGGGAATTTAGAATTAGAGTTTAGAACCGTTGACCGTTTGTCCTTGCACATAGAGGAACCTGTCTTCCACATTGACCCCCATCCATGCAGTGAAACACCGACATACACACACTAGGGGGCAGTGAGCACACTTGCCTGGAGCAGTGGGCAGCCCTATCCATGGTGCCTGGGGAGGAGTTTGGGGTTAGGTGCCTTGCTCAAGGACACTTCAGTTGTGTCCCATCGGTTCGGGTGATCGAACCGGTGACCTTCTGGTCACAAGGCTGGTTCCTAACCTCTAGCCCATGAATGGAGACATCAGTGAGTGTGAAGAACCTTAAATAAACCCCCTAATTTAATATAAAGCTCTTATTTCTGATGTAAAGGCTCTACTTGCTCTCTTGAAGGGTTCTAGCTAGAAACGTTTCGCTTTGTGGAAGTTCTTTAAGCTTTAAAAAGATTCTTTAGACTTTAAACTGTTTGCTAAAGAACCATCCACTAGGGCCTGTAGAGACTTGTTGACAGGTCGACTTTACAGCTCGGCAATGGCGCTTTGAGTTGATGTTGACTAGTCGCTGATCACATGGTTATAACTCTGACACACTGGAAGCTTTAGAGAAGACAACAGGTGAGGAGCTTGGTGATTTAGGGGTCTGCATCCCTGGTTTCCTGAAGGCTAGCAATGGGATCTTGTGGAGTTCTAACATTTCTCTGTTGATCTGCAGAGCTTCAAATGTCTGATCCTGAATGCTGTAATCTGCAGTTTCCTAAAATGACAGTAAAAAGTCATGTGTGGTTGGAGAGGCAGCATAACACCCTATAATCCTGCACAGCTTAAGGTCAGTTACTAAGGCTCTCCAGATCTCTGGCTCGCTAGACCTCCACCGCGGACAAGTGTCTAGGGTAGCTAGGGTGGGTGTGCCAAGGTCAGATAGAAATTTGCAAGATTCCGGGCTGTATCTCTGATTCCCTGAAGGCTAGCAATGTGATCTAGGTTGGAAAGGGCATGTCACTCTCTGTTGACCTGTGGAGTTTGTTATTTATGGTTTCCTGAAGACAACAATAAAAAGTCATGTGTGGTTGGAGAGGGAACATAATGTTCTATAGCCCTGTACAGTTTAAAGTTGGGTACTCTTATTTTCGGCATGCTAAGGCTAAATCTCCAGATCTTTGGCTCCCCGGATCGCCACCGTGAGTAAGTGTCTAGGGTACCTAGAGCGAGTGCGCCAAAGTCGGATGGAAATTTGCAAGATTCCTGGCCGTATCTCAGGTTCCTTGAAAGCTAGCAATGTGATTCAGGTTAGAATGAGCACATCACGCTCTACTGATCTCTGGAGATATGATATGGTTTGATATTTCTCCGCTGATCTACAGAGCTTCAGAGATCAGATACTGGACGTTGTTGGTCTCTCTGAAGAATTTCGGCACTGTCACGGCACCACGGCTCCTCACAACCTCCACTGTGGGTCAGTGTCTAGGGTGCCTAGGATTGGTGTGCGATAGAAATGTGCAAGATACCGGGTCATATCTCTGGTTCTCTGAAGGCTAGCAATGTAATCCAGGACTTGTTGGAAAAGGTTAAAGGCGCTTGTTGTAAAGCATTTCCTTACCGCATGGTTTTATTCATGATGCCATCAGCGATTAGTCAACATCGACTCAACTTTCATCAGAGAGCTGTGGACTTTAAGACACTGAAGTCATGCAGCCTTTACCATCCACCATGTAAGGTCCTCAGAGGAACCCAAAAGGGGTCATTGTGTGGGATTCAACGGGGGCTCGTTTTGGCCTCTTTATTTTTAAGATTGTATGTGGACTATTCCTATCAGACCACTGTCTAAAGTCGAGTTTCCAGTTAAAAGGCTGAGCTAGACAGTGTTGTTGTATCGAATTGAAACTCGGCAGGTTGTAACCAACAACAGATTTGCCACCGTGCTAGCATTAGCTGGGTTATACAACTCAAATCTACATCTTATCTAGTCCGCATCCTCAATAAACATGAGTTGTAATGAGTAATTCGCTCCAAATTTGGGTTTTACCAACGTCCTGTCCATCTAGCAACAGTAGCTACTACAGAACTTTTTGTGGGCGGAGCCTGGACACATCAATGGTGCCTGCTATACAGCATCTCTGACTCTGAAATCATGCCTTCTGTTTCCGAGTAATTAAATATGTGTTGAGATCCTGAGTTTTCCTTTACACCACATCTTTTCTCTCATTGGTTGGATGTTTTTAAAATGTCCTGTTGTTTTCGTAAGTGATCTGACGCATGAGTTCATGTGTAACGAGTGATTGTGATTACAGGCCGCTGATTGGACGAGTTCAGGAGTCTAAAGGCTTGGGCACCGACTAACGCCCCACTGCCTGATTAGCAATAACCTTTACTGAGAATACACTCGGCCCATGATGGGTCCCCGAGGGAATCCAGCATGCTTGCTTTTCCGGAGGGCCTGCAGGTCATACGGAAGAGGGAGCGCACAATACGGGAATGCTGTGTTTCCTCCGGTCCGAGGCCGAGCTGTGATAGTTTTCCAATCTGACAGTCCAGCTGGGGTTCTAGACAGATTGCGTAGAGTTTCAGTTTCCCGTTTTGCCCTCACTTGCAGGCCGTACCCGTCGGGAGAAGTGCTACATTCGTTCTCCTTTTTTTCCGAAGTTTTTTATTTTAATACTTTCTTGGAAAAGACGTTCGACGTGTTGTGGCTAGAAAAAGCAAGACCTCTCATGAACCGTGGGATGAAACGTGAGAGGACGGCTCTCTGAAGACGGTCATTTAGATCCAGATGTTTTTGAATAGGTAGAATATCAATAACGAGGATGGATTAATGCCAAATATTTATTATTTGTAAACAGAAATATACATATATTAATATATAAACATATGCCTCATTTCAGTGGGAATCCGTTCCTGTTCTGAACCATGTTTTGGTTGTTTATCTGGTCGATTATTTTATAAACAAATTGACAGCATGCAGGATCGTAAAACTGAATGTATGGTTTGATGTTTCATTGCTGTTTGGTATTTTGGCATTTTACAGATAGTTTGGTAGTTGCCTATTTATTTATAATTTACTGACTCACATTCATATCTCTGAATATAAAATGTTGACCTTTTTTTTCCAAGATGAGTTTTATGAAAGTTTGATGATGAGTTTTGGACTTTATATAATTTGTTCCTCCTGTTTTATTAATTTGCTCTGTTGCCTAATTTACGAAATTGATCGATTTGCCTCTTTGAATAACTGAATATTGCTTATGATCATTTGTTGTAAATAGAACTGCAATTAAACTTTTTTTGAAGAAACATTTATTTGCATTTTGTCAGTGATGTTCCAACATCCTCCGACTGACGTGGTGACCGGGGCCGGACAGCTTTTCACCCCCACAGGTTCTGGCGACCACATGGATCTGTTTTGTAGATTCAAATACTCCAAAGATGGTCTTTCTTGGCACACATTGAATATCACTGTTCCTCTGTTTTCACAGCTGCTGGAAAACTGAATGTTCACAATAAGAATCTGCTTAACTCGTTTATCTGTTTAATTTCCAGGTGAGGAGTCGCTGTTCTGGTAATGAATGTCTTGAAGGAAGAAGCTCCGGTGCAGGTTGGAAATGATCCAGAGTAATGGCCACCAAAGTCAGATAGAACTTTGCAAGATTCCAGGTCGTGTCTCCGGTTCTTTGAGGGCTAGCATAGCGATCCGGCGGTCTTGGGAAAAGTTAAAGTCGTGTGCTGTCAAGCATTCCCTTCTCTCATGGTTTTATTCATGACACCATCAGCGATTAGTCAACGTCAATTTGACTTTCATTAGAGACCTGTTGAGTAATCCCCACTTTAGAAAAACGTTCACAGGCTGTTTGGTACAGCTTTGCAGACTTGACATCCATTAATTATTGATTGGGCAAACCACAATATTGTTGTCCAATTGTTGATTGATTCATTCATTCATTCATGTATTCATCTTCTAAGGCGCTTATCCTTCTAGGGGTTGCTGGACCCTATTCCAGCACTCACTGGGCAGAAGGCAGGAAACATCCTGGACAGGCCACCAAACCATCACAGCTGATTATAATTATTATAATTATTATTGGTAGCAGAAGTATGAGTATTATTCATTCATTCATTCATTCATTCATAGGCTGCTGCCTATCCCATCACTCTTTGGGCAGAGAGCAGGAAGCACCCTGAACAGGCCACCAGGAATTTAAGCCATCCGTGAAGTGAAACACCCACATACCCATTTTGCAGTGAACACACACACACAGACACACTAGGGGGCAGTAAGCACACATGTCCAGAGTGGTGGGCAGCCCTATCCACAGGACTCGGGGAGCGGTTTGGGGTTAGATGCCTTTCTCAAAGTTCAGTTTGAAGAACCAAGTGCTTCAGTTGTGTCCTCTCAATGCAAACCAGCGACCCTCCAGTCACCAGGCTGGTTCCCTAACCTCCAGCACACGGCTGCCCACAAAGCCTTCCTGTCAGGGAACTGAACCTCGGTCTTGACAGGCAGAGATACTGTTCACTGTACTAATGAGTAGAAGTAGTAATCGGATGTAGCTCAAAAAATGGCCTCTGCAAAAGCGTGAAATTTGAATCATTGGCATGTCTCACGATGTCAAACCTACCCACCAAGTTTCATACCCGTCCGCTGATTCCTTCTGGTCGCAGCTGTTTGTGCAGCTGTTTTTTGGCGATGAGTGTACATTGCTATGATACTGTTTGATTATTAATCTTTGATCACATTTCAGCAAGTAAACCTCCTGTATTTCCAAAGTCGCTGTAGTGAGCCATGGACCTCTGCTCTAATGGTGGAAGCAGCCATGCGTAAGTCTTGTTGTGTCTGTTTATAAATACAGCCTAACCCCATCATGGTGACATTAATCTCTCTCTCTGGCTTTCACAGCAGCCATGGTGATCCCATCAGGACACTGGGCAGGGGGTAGAGAGGAGAGCGGCAGGGGTGCAGCTGCTGTCCTGCCAAAAAACCCCAATACCCTGTCTGATACATGCAAGAGACTGGACCCTGCGCAGACCTTAAAGTGCTAATCTAGGGGAAATTAGCATCGTGCCTAAATCATCACACACGTGCCTGAAACCATGTGGAGATGTTCAGTAAACCCTAATAACAATGATTATGTGGTTTCTGACACTGTATGATACACCATGGACAAACGTACATCGACTGTAGAGCCTTGAAAGCTGTATGTGCTGCTTTTAATCCAGTTTTATAGATCCTGTCGTACATTTAGCTCCAGTGCAAAACTAAAAAGGCAAACTTTGGACACAGAATATGTCTTGGCGGATCGACTATGTTTGGGCTAAGAAGGGAAACCTTTTGCCAATGTATTGCTTAAAGCTGAGCAGGAGGACATCTACTGATGTCATCTACTAAAACTCAGTTTAAAAATAGTCACTCCTGTGACGTGAAGGACAGTCCTTCTTAAGAGCTGTCGGGATTGACTGGTGTGTTTAAGCAGGAAAGGGAATTAGACTCCAGCAGTTCATCTCTCTCACCATCCAGTCTTTATCCAGAGCATCAATAACAGCTGTGATTGGATTTGGCATGGACTGGACAAGTTTCTGGATGTGGGCCACATCAATGTTCAGACACTCTTACATCAAAGAATTGGTCAGTTGGGACGGATTTGGTGGACGCCTTCCCTGGCGCAGTTCCGAGGAGAATTCCCGGTAGACTGGGATTTTAGCCACTGCTGGTAGACCCGTATGAGTGTACGCTTCCATACACCTGCAGATTCAGCTACTTCCTTCACACTATGGTCTTTGGCACGCCCAAATGCAGTCACTCCTTTTAGCCAATCATTAACATCTGCTTTGGAGCCATTTTCCCCACATGGAACGAGACATTCCCTGCACTGTACCATCTCTTCCCAATCTATGGATCCCGTCACTCACACCCCGCAGGTATTTATAGCCCCATCATCCTCGTGCAGCGCCATCTGCAAGAGCCTGAAGTTACTACCAAAGTTACTGCACACAGAGGAATATGCAGTGAAAACACCCACATACATACACACTAGTGAACACACCTACACACTAGGGGGCAGTTTAGCACACTTGCCCGGAGCAGTGGGCAGCCCTATCCACGGCATCCGGGGAGCATTTGTGGGTAAGCTGTCTTGCTCAAAAGCACTTGAGTCGTGTCCTGTCAGCTCTGGGAATCGAGCTGCTAACCCTCCAGTCACAAGGCTGGTTCCCTGACCTCCAGCCCATGAAGGCCCACCTTTCAAAAAGACTTCAGTTCATCAAAGAGACACACCTACGCAGTTCAGTCTTAGAAGTTGGTTTAGCATGCTCCTGCTTCTTCTCACCATCCAGAGAACCCCAAACACATTCAGTGGTGTCAAGGTTCTGGACTCTGGGGTGGTCAGTCCATTGTTTCTGAGGACACCAGCAGCTTCTTTGCTGGATGTGTGTGTCTCCTTTTCTCAGTGAGGAGCTTCTTGAACAGCTACACCTCCTTTCAGACCTCCGTAGCGTTGAGGCGTCTTCTCACAGTGGAAGGAGGATGGACAGAAGCCCCTGTGGATGTTCTCAGATCGGAAGCAAAAGTGGGGCTTGGTGTTCTCCTGTCTGCTGGTTATCTGTTGGTGGGTGTACTAGGTCTTCCAGGTGGTTGTTAGGAGTCCCCTGTTTTCTGTAGCTGTTTTTTCTTATCCATGTGGATGGTATAATCTCCTCAGAAACATCTCCTTAAAATTAATAACTTGGATTTAACGTCTTTTGTTGTACAGGACTGTGTATGGACACATACCTTGGTTCTATTCAGGGATAAGAGTGTTGGAAGGAAAGGTAAAGCTGATCTGGTGTGGATAAGCCACCTACATTTCAGAAATCCTCACAGTCCTGGCGCCCTCCTCACTGTTTCCACAGACAGCATGCACCCTGGATAGACTGACCCCTGTCTATGCTGTGTTTATGTGTAAGTGGAACAGCTTATCTCCACCTCAGACTCTTCTGTCCCACACGCAGATGGACCACGTGGTGGATTAACTCATTAAAGGAGGCTGTATATATACACACAGTGAGGACACGAAGCTGCTGCTCTGTCCTTTATTTACTGACCTGAGCTTCTGAACGCAGCAACCCCATCCAACACTCCTACCACAGCCATGGAGACCATGAAGATGTTCTTCCGTCTGCCCAGAGTTTCTCCTGGATACTTCAGATACCTGAAGGTGAGCACAGGTTCCACAGGCAGTGTGCACATTTATAGGTTAAGATTTACAGACTGTAATAGTACAAATATGCTTCGTTTTAAGAACTATATGGACATAATTTAATTTAAATTGAATATGCGAATATTTATATTTATTTTTCATACATTTTTCAAGTCAAAACATCACAACTAGAAAAACAGATAAAAACAGGACTCATTTAGAGGACCAGCAACACAGGACCTGACTTTTACTACTTCTTTTTTTTTGTTTTTTGAAAGAGCAAAATATTCCAATTTGGTTTTTGAAGTTATGGACATGGTTAACAACTATAATAATAAAAAAAAATCATTGAAAAAATAATTAAGGGCTTCCGGTATGGCGGAGTAGAGGAAAGACGTGTGTGTGAGGAGCTCCGGTCATTTGCTCTTTTTCCCCCCACCGTTTCTGTGATTTCAATGCTTAATAGTGGCTAGCCAGCCAATTCAAGAACTTTAGTCCCGAGACACACCGAATAAGATGAGCAATGTGAAACAAAAAACGCAAAGTAGCCATCCTCCAGCGACTCGAGCCAGCACCAGCTTAGCAGGTAAATTAGCAACTATGGCGGCCACGGCCAACGCTAGAGAGAAAGAGAAACCAGGCCAAGGCGAGAGTGAACAGCCGGAACACCTCTCAGCGAGTCAGCTTGTTGCGGAGCTTGCAAAACATCGTGCTGGACTACTAGAGGACATCACAATCCTCATCCAAAATTCTATCAAGCCACTACAAAACGTAGTGGATTCCTTACATGATGTTGTCAACTCTTTTAACGAGCGCCTTAATTCTACAGAAGTCCTCGCAGGTGAGAACTTTGAGAAGCTCGTTCGAGCCGAAACTACCATTGCTAACTTGCAAAAACAAAATGCTACGCTGTTAGACCGCCTAGATGACCTGGAAAATAGATCGCGTAGATCTAATCTTCGCATCATTAACATCCCAGAAGGTAGTGAAGACGGTCGAGACCCCACAGAGTTCATCTCAAACGTGCTAATGGAGGCTATGGGTGATGAAGTGTTTGCTAAGCCCCCGATGCTGGAGAGGGCACATCGCTCTTTAGCACCAAAGCCTAAAGCAGGTAGACCGCCTAGACCTTTCGTTGTGTGCTTTCATAGTTACAAAGAGAAAGAAAAAGCACTCCGATGGGCTAGAGGGCATAAACTTTCGTACAATGGGAGTTTTCTGAGACTCTACCCAGACCTGAGTGCCGCCCTGTCGAGGAAACGCGCGGCTTACAAGGAGATAAAACGCTGCCTGTTTGAGAGGAACGTGCGCTTTCAACTTCTGTATCCAGCCCGCCTGCGAATGAACTTCAACAAAGAGACCTTCACATTTGACTCACCAGAGGAGGCTCAGAAGTTCTACAAGGAGCGGATCTGCCCAGGTGACTAAGGGCATAGCACCCCCGTAAAGACCAACTCATTCGATTAAACGGCAAGTCGGACTGAATAACTCAAACATGGCGATTTTAACGAACTGGTAACTTCTGATGGACCTTAAATCGCCTCTGTTAAGTATATTAGTGTGTTGTATTCGGTACTCTAAGGCAGATTTTCCTCTGTTATTATTGTTATTCAAGAGAATGTTACTTCTGCCAACTTCAAAAAGTTAAGTAGTTGCTAAGTAACCAAGCATTGATATTCACTCATATCCAGTTAACTAGACTCCTCCACATTGAATAGCTTCGTGTGTAGATAACCCCGGGAGCAGTTAGAGTATTAGGTGATTGAGTGTTACCTGCAGTTAACCAAGTTTTTTTTTTTTAGGTTAGCATAGGTGATGTTTGTATTTGTGTTATTTTGTTTGTTTTGTTTACGTCGTACGCCACTGTTTATATCTGGTATGGTACTTCACGGTCAAAGCAACAGAAGACATTCAATCATTTCATTACTATACCTATGGACAATAGGATAAACATTAACCCAAAACTGGAGGGAGTTGCTACTCGTTTCATGAGCTGGAACGTGAAGGGCTTAAATGGCCCTGTTAAAAGAGCTAGAGTTTTTACACATCTTAAATCTTTAAAATCAGAAATTATTTTCCTTCAAGAAACACATCTACGTAATACAGATCATAACAGGCTCAAAAAACCCTGGATAGGCCAGATATTTCATTCTCAGTTCTCTGCTAGAAGTCGGGGGGTTGCCATTTTGGTTCATAAAAAAGTACTATTTTCAGCCCATAAAATAATCTCTGATCCTCAAGGGCGATACATCATGGTAGCTGGTTCACTATTCCATATGCCTGTACTTCTAATGAACATTTATGCTCCTAACTGGGATGACATCAACTTTGCACACAAAATAATTGCGCTTCTTCCTGAGATAAATATGTATCGACCAATTTTTGGTGGGGACTTAAATTGTGTGCTTGACCCAATGCTGGATCGCTCTAACCCTAAATTATCAATTACATCAAAATTTGCTCAGACTTGGTCAACTTTTATTTCCCAGATAGGTTGCATGGACCCATGGCGTTTTTTTAATCCAGATAAAAAAGCCTTTTCTTTCTTCTCACACGTTCATCATACGTATTCGAGAATAGACTACTTTTTTATAGATAAATCTCTTATTTATTCAGTCAAGAAGATAGAATACCATCCTATAGTAGAATCTGACCATGCTCCCCTCTCTCTAGATTTAATGATGCCGTCGGTCAACAAGACACGGCCTCCGTGGAAACTGAACACCCTATTATTAGCAGATGAGAATGCCTGCACCTCAATAAACACCGCATTAGATAACTTCATATTAGAAAATAAAAGTGACTCAATTTCCCCTTCAATCATATGGGAAACTCTAAAAGCTGTTATAAGAGGAGAAATAATCTCCTACTCCACTATGCTTAAAAAAGTCAAAACTATTAAGCGAACTCAACTTATCGCTGATATAGGTGAGATTGATAAACAATATTCCGTTTCCCCTTCTTCACAACTATATAAAGAACGGATTAAACTTCAGTCGCAATACAATCTCTTATCTACAGACAAAGCAGAACAAGCCCTCCTCAGATTGCATGGATACGTTTATGAGAACGGGGATAAGGCAGGCCGACTTCTAGCACGACAGCTGAAAGCCAAATCAGCAGCTCAGCTTATTTCTCAGATTCGGAATTCAAGTGGTGATCTTGTCGAGGACCCAATACAAATAAATAAAGTCTTCAGAGAATACTATATGACACTTTACTCATCAGAATCCCCTCAAGACCATTCGGAAATGACTTCCTTCTTAGAAGACCTGGAACTTCCCAAAGTAGACTCAGCGTTGTACGCACAATTAGAAGATCCAATACAAATAGAAGAGATTCTTGATTCAATTGCTAAAATGCAAAGCAGTAAGGCGCCAGGGCCTGACGGGTACCCAATTGAGTTTTATAAAAAATTCTCTTATAAATTAGCCCCTCTTCTTCTTCAAATGTATAACCATGCGTTGGATTCTGGCTCTTTACCCCAAACCTTAACAGAAGCATCCATTACACTTCTTCTAAAACCAGGAAAGGATCCTGTGGAATGCAGTTCGTATAGACCCATCTCATTACTGAATGTAGATGTCAAGATATTGGCTAAACTTTTATCTACTAGATTGGAAAAAGTTATACTTAATTTAATATCCCCTGATCAGAGTGGATTTATGCCAGGCCGTTCATCTTTTTCTAATATCCGTAAGCTTCTCAGTGTTATACATTCACCCTCAACTTCTGTATCTCCAGAGGTCGTCATAGCCCTCGATGCTGAGAAAGCTTTCGATAGAGTGGAATGGCCATATATGTTTGCAGTTTTGAGGCGTTTCGGTTTCGGCCCAAAATTCATATCCTGGATCCAATTGCTATATACCTCACCAAAAGTTTCTGTGTCCACTAATGGGTTGAACTCAGATTATTTTTCCCTCTTCAGAGCTACTAGGCAAGGTTGTCCCCTTAGCCCGAGTTTATTTGCGTTGGCTATTGAACCCTTATCAATTTTCTTAAAAACAACTAATAACTTCTGAGGTATATATAGAAGAGGAGTAGAACATAGAGTATCTCTTTATGCCGATGACTTGATCTTGTTCATATCAGACCCGGCATCTTCAATATCTCGAGTCATTAAAATGTTAGTACAATTTGGCAAATTTTCTGGTTATAAAGTTAACTTCTCAAAAAGTGTGTGCTTCCCTGTGAACAACATAGACAAATTTAATCCTAACTCTGTATTACCCTTGTCTACATCTCTAACTGGTTTTAGATATCTAGGAATAAACATTACCCGATCATTTAAAGAACTTTACTTAAAAAACTTTATACCTCTTTTAGATAAGCTGAAACAAGATCTTCAAAAATGGGATACACTACGCTTGTCCCTAGTGGGACGAATAAACTGTATCAAGATGACAGTCTTGCCTAGATTCTTGTATCTATTCATGAGCCTTCCTATTTTCTTAACAAAAGCCTTTTTCCGTTCTCTTGATAAACAACTACTGTCATTTGTTTGGGATGGGAAGACCCCTAGAATTCATAAGAGCTATCTCCAAAGGCAGAAAGACCAGGGAGGCCTCTCCTATCCCAATTTTTTGTATTATTACTGGGCAGCTAACATTCAAAAGGTAGTGCTATGGTATCAGTGTCCTTGGTTAAACTGGTGTACCTCAGAAGCGGATTCTTGTATTACATCTTCACTTCCAGCCTTAATTACTGCAAATTTGCCTCTACATATCGCTAATTATACATCATGCCCAGTGGTCAGATCTACTATAAAAATATGGATTCAATTTCGGCGTCATTTTGGCTTTGATAGACTATCTAATCTAGGTCCCATATGTGATAATCACTCATTTATTCCTGCAAAATTGGACCATACCTTCAGAATTTGGCAAAGGAAGGGTATAGCTAGATTTGCAGACTTGTATATCAATGGGATATTTGCTTCATTCAATGATCTAACAGATTCATTTCAGTTATCGCCCTCATGTTTCTACCGCTACCTTCAAATCAGGAACTTCATACGCAGTAACTGTTCCAACTTTCCCATTTTACCACCTAAAAATACCTGGGAAGAAATTCTTAAGCTACCAAGGCCTAGTAAGAGTCTAATCTCAAGAATTTATAATTTAATTAATATCACAAATAATGCACGTATGGAACAACTACGAAAGGCATGGGCTACAGAGTTAGCCACAGAAATATCTGACACTACTTGGGAATCTGCTCTAAGTATGATTAATAAATCATCCTCATGTGCTCGACTTAATCTAATCCAGTTTAAAGTTCTCCACCGTATGCATTATTGCAAGACTAAACTGGCTAAAATCTACAATGGGCTAGATGAATACTGTGATCGCTGCCACATTGCCAAAGCAGATCTTACACATATGTTTTGGACCTGCCCGGCATTATCAAATTTTTGGCTTACAGTTACAAACTACTTATCAGAAGCATTTCAAATAGAAATCACACCAAATTTTGAGTTTGCTTTATTTGGATTGATGAATACTAACACTCAAATCCCAAACAGGGTTAAAGAAGCCATTGCATTTGCTTCACTTCTGGCAAGAAGAAGAATATTACTCAATTGGAAATCACCTCATCCCCCACTAACCTCACAATGGCTCTGTGATCTTTTACTTTTCCTTAAATTAGAGAAGATTAGATTTTCTTCTAAAAAATCATATGATACATTTCATAATACATGGGACCCTGTGATACTGTATTTTGAAAAACTTAAGAGTCTTCCTGCTACATAGCACTCCCTCCTAATAGTTACAGTGTATTACATCAAATGCTGCTTGACCTTCAGGACACAACTTTGACCAATTATATTTATGTACCATCACATTTTAACTGCTATGTGTGAGTGTACGCACCCCCCCCCCCTCGTGTGCTAAGTTTATGTTTGTGTATGTATTTTTGTTTATATAAGACAAATTGTTTGAAAACTGTGGGAATCATTTAACTATACATAAAAGTTCTTGATGTCACTCTTTTCCACAAATAAAAATTATGTTACAAAAAAAAAAAAAAAAAGAAAAAATAATTAATTATAATGCATTTATAGATTTAAAAATGCAGAGAATGTCTAAAAATATACAGAATATTTACAGAAAATAAACAAAACAAAGCTAATTCATCTAAAAAGAAAAGTTTTAACACTACAGAAGACCCAAAATTCCTTATTCCATAATCATGGACTTAAGCAGATGTCAATTTAGATGACATTTATGCAATAATTTGATGTCATTTCTTTTGGTCTGGTCACCATGAAATTTGCTCAGAACGTATGGAACAACAGGTCCCCAGGTAGCAAGCATAAATCAGTCCACTGGCTGGATCAGGTCGGCACCCCACTGACTGTTTGACACTGCTGGTCCACTCTCAGACCAGCCGGATTACTACTGTCCTTCAGACAAGATCTAACTAGCTTCAAACGCCTCAAACTGATTCGAAATGCACAGACTTTTATTTTGGAAAATAAAATAAGACCAATATTATAAACGCCTTAGAGGTAAAATAATAAGGATGAGGCCTGGTATGAAATGATCTAGTTGAAAACTGATAAACTGATTTATAAAGGATAACTGTCACGTTTCCGGGTTTCCCTGGCTCCGCCGCTCTCCCAAACTCAACTTCCCAGAGTGCATCACCCGATGACGTCACACACACATGTCCCTGTCTACCAGTCATTCCCGTTCTAGGTCTCCTGAGTATTAGCACACCTGTCTTCAATCACCCAGTCTGCATATAAGCCTCCCCCCCCCCCCCCCCCACACCAACAAATTGTGAAGTTTTGCCAAACCCGGTTTGCAATTCTGAGCGGTTTCTCCTGTGTTTTCTCGATTCTGGTTCTGACCCCTTTCGTTCCTTGACTACCGATCTCTTCCTTATCCCTGTGGGCTTCATCGTTCTGATCTACTCTCTGGCTTTCAACTTCCTTTCGCTCCTCTGACCACTCTCCTTGTTTTCCCTTCTACTTTGGTTGCCTCACTGAGTGCCTACCCTGGTTCTGACCTTAGCCTGTTCCTCGACTCTGATCTCACTTTCTCCCTTCATGTTTGGTCGTGTTTTGGTGCTGTGTTCAACTGCCCGATTGCTTAATAAAGCTCATCTGACTTTTAGCTCTGCGCACGTCGGTCCAAGCTCTTTGTTTCTGACAGTAACGAACATAAGAAAGAAGGAGAAATCAGTAAATTGGACTGTGAGCGGAAAACAAGCCATGAAAAGTGTCGTTTTGTCTAAGACTCCACCGGCGGGCGCCCAAAAAAGTGCTGTGCAAAACATTATAGTAGACCGCCAACTTTATCGTTAGTGGGCCAACGGTGGTCTGCCATCCTCCTGCTATCAGGAGTTTGACTGTTTATGTCAAAAACAGTAAAATAACAAAATATGAGGTTATGTTCCCACAGTGTATAGGAATAGGACATATAAGTACACACAGGCAGTCAGAGTCTCTGCTCTCTACACGTTCCCTTCTTTCCTTCCTTTGTTTTTCTCCTCTGTGCTTCTAAATGTTCCTACTGCTGAACATTTTTAGCCTGTTAGCCTGAACTAAAAGTCTGTACATAACAGGAACACAAGTACTCGAACCCAAATAACAACACCCGGCCAACACATCGCTTCCTTGTTTATTCAGCAGCATTGAGGATTAAAAGGGTCCAAATTCTTTCTCTCCAGTCCACTTGTTAACATGTCCCGGTCCAAACCTCTCCTGACGGGCTGAGGTTGGTCTGTTCACCATGCTGCAGCTCTGTCTTCATTGCTGTTTAAATCGAGTCCAGAAAACGACTCAGTTATTATTCTAGCTCTTTCTCTGTGCTGAGAAGAGGAACCGGCTGCAGTTGAGAACCTGAGATACAGTTCTTACATCAACACAGTTTGGTGCCAGTAGGCTCTAATGCTAGCTACCTAGCTTACCTAGCTAACGTTAGCACCCACCGGCCAAACAGGCCATTTGTGGATCTCCTTGATGTAGACTTATGAGGTGTCTCTCGCTAAGAACTGACATCTTCATGACATCTTCATGTAAAGTGAAACTAGCCTTAACTCTGCCTTAGCTAGCTAAGTAGCTAAAAATCTGTCTTCGTCAGCTCAACTGACAAGCCTGGCAAAAAAACACAAAGTTGTGGGTTCATAGCAGGAAATACCTTATAAAGCCCCCAGATTATAACAAGGGTATCCACAAAAAGCCAACTTTTGTCAGTATGTCAGATTTTTGGACTCGGATCTAATCAAACAACGAGACCCTCCGCCAGTATAGTGGAGGCTAGGACCCCGATGTAAGGGTTGACACGTCACCACTTAACAAGAGGATAGCTACTATGTCTAGTCATGCTGTTTAGTGCTCAGTGGAATGTGTGGGGCGTTTATTTGATCCCATGTGAAATAGCTTTTAGTTGAAGGACAGACATTTGTCTTTACCCACCGCTACTGAGGGTGTCAGTGATCATGGAGTAATCATGTCCTGTGTTTGTCTCAGACGCAGGCTGCACAGAATGTGGAGGTGAGAGGGGACACGGATGTGTCTCCTCGTTTGGCTGTGCTGCTAGGGGCAGTTGGTCTCGGACTGTCCGTCTACAGCTCCAGACAACTAACCGTCCACCATAAACCCTGCTCCCGGACCGTCCGCTGATTCCCGTCACCAAAGCCTCACCTGGGAGGTTATTCACCTTTCGTCCTGAGCAGCTTTGTGCTGGTCTGAGCTGATTCTGAAGAACTGCTGGACTGAAGGCAGTTTGAGAAGTTCTCGCACTGAGAATAATGTATATCACTGGACTTTTATTACCACCTCAGACGTAACATGCAGTGCCTTGTGTAATTACAGTGTGACTGTACAGTACTTCGACTGAGAGCAGAAACACTGTATGTTTGATTAATAGAAAGCTTAAGGAGTAAACTGCACAACAACAAATACCCTGTTATAAAACATCTATGAACTCTGTGTACTAAAGGCTTTGGTAGTGACATATAAGATTTCAGTATGTTTTACTAGTTTTTGTCCTATTTTGCTAATAAAACTAAATAAAATGTATTTTTATAAGGAAACTCAGTTTTTTGGATTTTATTATTTCACACCTATATGTATTATTAATGTCATATTATTCCTTATTCATTGCCATTGTTTAGACTTGTATGTGGTCAGTGGTGATGGTTCCCCTTCTGCGACGAGTAGTCCTTGAACCAAAAATACATAAAAGATAAATATTCATTTTTTGCTTTCATTTTATGTTGGTTTGTTTGAGTTGACCTGTTCCACCTTAAACGGTGCAACAGTTACATTCCAGCACCTCAGCATCTTGTTTTAATTTTCCTGTTCCGCCTTAAATGNCAGTTACATTCCAGCACCTCAGCATCTTGTTTTAATTTTCCTGTTCCGCCTTAAATGGTGCAGCAGTTACATTCCAGCACCTCAGTATCTTGTTTGAGTTTACCTACTCCACCTTAAATGGTGCAGCAGTTACATTCTGGCGCCTCAACTTCTTGTTTGAATTTCCTTGTTCCACCTTAAATAATGCAGCAGTTACATTCCAGCATCTCAGCATCTTGTTTGAGTTTACCTGCTCCACCTTAAATGGTGCAGCAGTTACATACCAGCACCTCAGCATCTTGTTTGAATTTTCTCATTCCACCTTAAATGGTGGAGCAGTTACATTCCAGCACCTCACCTCCTTGTTTGAATTTCCCATTCCACTTTAAAAGGTGCAGCAGTTACATTCCAGCATCTCACCTCCTTGTTTGAATTTCCCATTCCACCTTAAAAGGTGCAGCAGTTACATTCCAGCATCTTGTTTGAATTTCCTATTCCGCCTTAAATGGTGCAGCAGTTACATTCTGGTGCCTCAGCTTCTTGTTTGAGTTTACCTTTTCCACCTTAAATGGTGCAACAGTTGCATTCCAGCACCTCAGCATCTTGTTTGAATTTCCCATTCCACCTTAAATGGTGCAGCACAAGAAGCTGGTGTATAGGAAGCCAGCTTCAGGTCCCTGTACCACTGAAAAGCCTCCGTGATGTTAACGCAGCTCCTGCTTGCCTGATCCAGGAGCTAGTGGACCTCGTGGAGAGACTGACTGAGTTAAGTGGAAGCTAAGTGAAGTCAAACTGTGTGCGGATGTGTAAACAAAGCCTGGTTTGTGTGGAGCATAATTACTTTGGAGGCTTCTAAACTCAGGATCTGTTCTTACCCAACTCCACTTGTAGCCTGCAGCTGTTTCCACCTCTTAAATACCGAGTGAAGCATTAACCAATTACAGTCCCCACAAGCAGCACAACCCCACACGCCCCTGCTGAGGAGAGGAGAACCGTTCCGGAACCGGCTTTTCATTCAGCTAAATACAGATTATGACATCACTGCTGATTAACTATCAATACCAATATAACAATCACACCGTTCAGTTACAGGGTTACATTGTTCTCATACCTACAGAAAAGGTAACACTGTATTTATAGACCACCTACATACAGACTTCATAACACATGCATTAGCACTGAGAGACGTGAATACAGCACTGCTGGAACACTGATGAATCGTTTATGTCAGTAACTGTAAGAAAACATTCAGATATTTGATTTGAGTAAATGATTTTGACATGTTGGTATGGGCCTCGTGTCAGGGTTTCTCAGGGGAGTTTGCCCCAGGACACTTCATGGACTGGCCACCTGAGGTCAGCATCACTAGAATTCCAGTCAAAGCTCCAGCACTTCTCCACTCCTGCCCCTCTCACCTGCATCCAATTTCCCCTGTCATTACCTTCCCTTTAAAAAGCCCCAGTGTTGTGGAGCATTGACTAATGTCACCTCATGGTTTTGCGGCACCATGTGTCCTTTAAAGACCTTTTTGACTTTTTTGTGTTTATCTTTTTCAGAGTTTGTCAGCGTCTCCTGACTCCTTTTTGGCCCTCTTGCTTTGTGGTTTTGATTCTGCTGGACTTTGTGATTTTTGCGTATCTTCTGAGCTTTGTGTTTTTTGGACTTTTGTGTTTGTGTTTTTGACATTTTTGTATTTTTTGCCCTATTAAAACCTGCCTAATGGATCCTACTCCTATGTCTGAGCTCCCCTCATTACACCTAGGCTGTGTTCAGACTGCCGGTCCAAATCTGATTTGTGATATGCAGATTATTTCCGGATTAGTTTTTGATCATGTGGACAGGAAAACTGTCACGCTTCCGGGTTTCCCCTTTGCCTCTGATCAGCTGAACTCCAACTCCCAGAACCCACTACCTGATGATGTCATAGTCACATGTCCTTCATCGCCCAGTCATGCCCCGTTTCCTTGTTTGTCATCACCAGAGTATTAATTATTCACACCTGCATCTCATTTAGTCTGTTT
>CM067481.1:35706947-35728464 GCA_034552555.1 Semaprochilodus insignis | reverse complement strand
GGGTGGAGCCAGGGTGGAGCAGGAAGAGCTGTGCTATGACATGAAGTAACCAGAGGGGGCGTTGTGAGACATGAACAGGGACGAGCAGACTGATAGACAGACAGACAGATGTGACAGCTACAGTACAACGCTAAAGAAGCAAATTTCAGTCTAATTAATGACCCTCTATTAATAGGCCGGTGGGGCGAGAGTGACACTAGAGTCTTTACACCCAAAGTGAGTTCATTGAGCAAGAGCAAGAGTCTTGTTCCAGAAATGATATTAAGACATTAGAGCCATAATAAGAAATGAAACTGTTCGCCATATCAGGAGTCTACAAACCAAACTCACAGCCCACACAAACAATCGCAACAGATTTAACTGCTGTTGTTTCTAACTTACCAAATGAAAAGGCAAACGTGTTCTGGATGTCAGGCTAAAGAGAGGAAAGCTCTAGAGTTCTGCCACTACAATATCAAATACATGAATTCACAGCAGCGAGCAAGAGAACAGCACTGTAGACGGTTCTGTAGAGGACGAGATTAAACAGCGGAGGTACCCATGTTTATGCGTCGCCCTTTGGAGGGTTCAAACTTCAGAAACGTCCTTCACACTCGCACAGCATTCTGTGGGAACTGCATTTATGGTTCTCCAAAGAACCGTCAATTGAAAGGTTTTTCAGGTAACCGAAAGCGATTCTCTGTGTGATGTGTGATGTTTGAGAGTCCATGAAGAATTTGGGTGACTATAGACTTCCATTGCATTAGCTACAATAGCCTTGTAGCTACAGTACAAAACTGAAGAAGCAAATTTCAGACTAGTTAATGACCTTTTATTAAAAGATTGGTAGAACGAGAGTGACACTACACTTTACACCTTGGAACACCTTGTTCCAGAAATGATAATAAGAGATTAGAGCCATAATAAATCGTGCTACTGTTCCTGTCCATACTTAAGTACATTTGAAGGTGAATAAAATACTTTAGTACTCAAGTGGAGGTCTAAAGGGAGAAGCTTGTACTGACACCTTGGGGATCTCTACGTTGGTTTGAGTTCCATCAGTTTAGTATATATATATATATATATCCACTCATTGTTTTAAGTACACTGCTCAAAAAAATTAGAGGAACACTTTTTAATCAGAGTATAGAGCATCAGAGCATCAACTCAGTTCAATTTCTGGGATATTTGGTCAGTTAAGTAGTGGGGGGAGTTGTTAATCAGTTTCAGCTGCTTTGGTGTTAATTAAATTAACAACAGGTGCACTAGAGGAGCAACAATGAGACGCCCCCCCCCGAGAACAGGAATGGTTTAAAAGGTGGAGGTCGTTGACATTTTGTACCTCCTCATCGTTTCTGACTGATTTGTCACTAATTTTGCAGTTGGCTTGGGTCAGCGTCACTACTAGTACCATGGTGCGGTACCTGAACCCTACAGAGGTTGCACAGGTAGTCCAACTCCGGCGGGATGGCACATCAATACGCACCATTGCCAGAAGGTTTGCTGTGTCTCCCAGCACAGTCTTAAGAGCATGGTGGAGATTCCAGGAGACAGGCAGTTACTCTAGGAGAGCTGGACAAGGCCGTAGAAGGTCCTTAACCCCTCAGCAGGACCGGTATCTGCTCCTTTGTGCAAGGAGGAACAGGATGAGCATTCCCGGAGCCCTACAAAAGGACCTCCAGCAGGCCACTGCTGTGAATGTGTCTGACCAAACAATCAGAAACAGGCTTCATGAGTGTGTCCTGAGGGCCCAACGTCCTGTAGTGGGCCCTGTGCTCACTGCCCAGCACTGTAGAGCTCGACTGGCATTTGCCATAGAACACCAGAATTGGCAGATCCCCCACTGGCACCCTGTGCTTTTCACAGATGAGAGCAGGTTTACCTGAGCACATGTGACAGACGTGACAGGGTCTGGAGACGCTGTGGAGAACGTTATGCCGCCTGCAACATCATTCAGCATGACCGGTTTGGTGGAGGGTCAGTTATGGTCTGGGGAGGCATATCCCTAGAAGGACACACAGACCTCTACAGGCTAGACAACGGCACCCTGACTGCTATTAGGCATCGGGATGAAATCCTTGGACCCATTGTCAGACCCTACGCTGGTGCAGTGGGTCCTGGGTTCCTCCTGGTGCACGACAATGCCTGACCTCATGTGGCGAGAGTATGCAGACAGTTCTTGGATGAAGGAATTGATACCATTGACTAGCCTCCCCGCTCACCTGACCTAAATCCAATAGAACACCTCTGGGACATTATGTTTCGGTTTATCCGACGCCACCAGGTGATGCCCTGGTCCAGATCTGGGAGGAAATCCCCCAGGACACCATCCGTCGTCTCATTAGGAGCATGCCCCGATGTTGTCAGGCAAGTATACAAGCACGTGGAGGCCATACAAACTACTGAGTACCATTCTGCTGCAATGGAATTTGGGTTAAATGGACTCGGCTGCTGCATCATTGATTTTCAGGGTGTCTTTGAATTCAACACATTACCCAGTCCATATGAGGAAAGATATTCTGCATGATTTTTTTTTCCCATTGAGATCTGATGTGTTTTCAAAGTGTTCCTTTATTTTTTTTTAGCAGTGTGTATTACATATCACGTTCCATAATGCTCCTATTCTCAGCCAATTCCGGGAAACAGTGTTTTGTGGTCCATATGCAATGCACTGATGTGGTTGAAATGAGATTCCCCTGTCCATTACGCTGGAGAGCCTGATTGCATCTATTCAGAGCATAACAGGCCAGTTTCAGAAAGGCGGCCAAAAAAAAGGAGAAGTAGATGAAATTTCAACCACCGGAAGCCAGATACTGGACTGGTCACATGCTGATCAACCATAAATGGATATTCCACATCACATGAGGGCTCTTAGCGTAAAATAGGCCATGTGAGAAAAAAGAAACAGGGACTTTTTGGCAGATGCCACCGAAATACCACCGTAAAGGTTAAGGTCAGCATCTGGTTTAGAGTCTGGACACATCTACTTTTCTAAAAGTACTTTGTATCTAAATGGCACTTAAGATGCACAATGATTAAATTAAAATGATTAATTACTTTTAATTTACCCTTTACTTTCATTTTCATTTCCTGCCAGGATCAGATACGATGCGGTCTGTTAAGTTTTTAATCTATAAAGGTGAAGATAAGTAGGGGAAAGCCAGGCTAAACGTTGGTTTGGCGTTGGCTTAATCCACTCATCATCAAAGTAATAGCTGCACCCAGAAGGAGGTGTGGGACTGCAGTGCTGGTGGGAAGGAAGATAAAGGTTATCAGGATCAATAAATGATGATAAATTTAGACTGATATGATCAATATTTATTGAGCTACACATACAGAAGTCTGTCTCTCAGTATGGTGTCGGGCCGCTGTGTTTACTAACCCAACATGTCAGACGTCTCAGCATGGAGCTGTAGAGGTTCCTAATGGTGTCCTGTGATAATCCATCCCATGCAGCTTGAATATCCTCACACAGTTCCTGCAGATGGTGCGGTAGGGGTGGAGGTGGAGTGACACCAGGCCTTCTGGACGTGTGACAACAAACCTTTGTGCTGACCACGGTGCCTCCACACACGGATTCGTTGGTCGTCTCCACCATGACTAAAGCGGGACTTGTCACTGAAGATGACCCGCTGCCATTCTGAGTCACTCCATGACAGTCTGGCACGACACCATTGCAGTCTTTGGTGACGGTGACGTGGTGTTAAGGACAGTCGCCGTAACGGTCTGCGTGCATGTAGTCCTGCGTGGTGCCGTCGTCTGCCAATGGTGCAGCACTAACAGGATGACTCATGGAGGACAACACTGCTCACTGGATGTCTGTAATCGTGGCTGTCGGGTCAGTCAGGTCAGCGATAAGGCCCATCCTTGCTTATGTCACATGTGCAGCCGAGCGTGTAACTTCAGTCGTTTGCATGTCTCACAAAGTCAAACCTACCCACCAAGTTTCATTACTGTCAGTTGATTCCTTCTGGGTGCAGCTATTTGTACAACTAGTCTTTTGATGATGAATGCATTTAAGCAAGATGTTTAAGAAGATTTTGTTGCAGTAATCTAGGCTTTTTGAACAATTTGGCTAAATAAACGGGGATTGGAGTTTACCCCATAGGTGGGGCCTTTGTAACAGATATGGGAAGATATTGATTAGCTGCACTTTGGGCTCTCTCAGTGATAGTCCAGTTCAAACTGACAGTGATGTGATATCAGGTCCTGGCAATATCTAAACTCTCTGAGCACTTCACTGTCATCAGCTCCACTGACCATATAGGACACTCTGTAGTTGTACAGTTCCAGACTGTAGTCCATCTGTTTCTCTGTGTACTGTATTACCCTGTTCTTCAATGGTCAGGACCCCCACAGGACCACCACAGAGCAGGTATTATGTGGGTGGTGGATGATTCTCAGCACTGCAGTGACACTGACGTGGTGGTGGTGTGTTAGTGTGTGTTGTGCTGGTGTGAGTGGATCAGACACAGCAGTGCTGCTGGAGTGTTTAAACACTGTGTCCACTCACTGTCCACTCTATTAGACACTCCTACCTTGCTGATCCACCTTGTAGATGTACAGTCAGAGACGATAGCTCATCTGCTGCTGCACAGTGCAGTGTTGGTCATCCTCTAGTCCTTCATCAGTGGTCACAGGATGCTGCCCACAGGACACTGCCCACAGGACATTGCCCACAGGATGCTGCCCACAGGACGCTGCCCACAGGACGCAACGCTGTGGGCTGGATAGTTTTGGTTGGTGGACCATTCTCAGTCCAGCAGTGACACTGAGGTGTCCAGCAGCACTGCTGTGTCTGATCCACTCACACCAGCACAACACACACTAACACACCACCACCACGTCACTGCAGTGCTGAGAATGATCCACCACCCACATAATACCTGCTCTGTGGTGGTCCTGTGGGGGGTCCTGACCATTGAAGAACAGGGTAATACAGTACACAGAGAAACAGATGGACTACAGTCTGGAACTGTACAACTACCAATGTTTCTGTATGTATGTGTGTGTTAAGTGTGTTAAGTTGGTGTTTGGGGATTTGGAGACCTCTCTGGTGGAAATGTGTAGCTGCACACAAAGTGCCTTGTGTCTTTTACGAAGGTTGTGAGTGAATCATATCTTCATCAGTGTAATGTTGAATTTGAGGCCACCTGTTTGAATTCACTCAGTCCTGCTGCTGTTTACTTCCCCAGTCATGTTCATGTAGACACACAAGTGGTGCAATGGCCATCAACACGTACTGTACAGGGACCCCCGATGTGCGCCACATTCTCTCACCCTGTATGACCCCCCCACCCCCCCATGTATACTCCAACATCTGTAGTAACCCAGCCTGTGCAGCGAGCGTCCTTCCTCCTGCCCCAATTAAGCCCTCAAACCATCTCAGGTGCTGCGGCATCACAGAGGGAGAATTTCCATGTGTCGACAGAGTTTCACGCTGAAAAGAGGAAGTGGCGGTGTTGCCATGACGCTGCTTCCTGTCCCCATGACTGAAGTTTCCTCTTAAAAAGAGGGCCTTGCCCTCGCCGGGGCCCAGAGGTGTGACTTCTGCCGTGCTGAAGCCGTGTGGACTAGTAACTCAAACCATGCTGTTATTTTACCTGCAGTGTGCCTGAGGTTAAAGAACGCTGGTTAGATACTCTTCACAGGTGAGTGCTGATCTACGATACTTCAAGCTTCATGCATTGACTTTAGCCTCAGCTCAAAGTAGTACCTTCATTTTAGCCTAGAAGCTGAACATGAGCCAAAATTCAAGCACACAGCTGAGCGTGAAACGTGAACCCATGATAGGTGCTGGAGTATTTGTGGGTGCACCATGCGGTGCTTTGGCTAGGCCTTCAGAACTGTGTTCATGCAAGCACTGGTAATCTGATCTCTTAGTTTGTCTTGATTGGTGATTCGTAGCTATGTGGTGGAACTGGATGGTAATAGAGTTTGATGTTAATGTGCATCATGGGAACTTTACAGGGGAGTACTTTTAAGAGTACTTTTAAATCAATGTAAGGTAATATTAATTTGATCTCGGGTCATTTTGAAGCATTTCTGTTGTTCCCTTCATCATCTGATTTTCCCACGGTGTAAAGGGCACCGAGAAACGAGTTACAGAGATATGACTATGATTTTGATGTGACGTATCGATATGCACGAGCCCAACGTTTACAGTTTCATCCCATATGAAAGATTTACACTGTGATCTTCGTATGCTAGCATATTAGCCTCTTGGTTTTTATTATTTTGTGATTTTTAGTTTCCTAGATATTTTTTCTGCTTCTTTATATTGCGTGAAAATTTCGTGATGAACGGACCAACAGAACAAAATGCTCCAAAACTGTCTTGAATAAAACGCCTTAACATTAAATGAACATTGACATTAACATTGACAGTGTAAATACAGTTTTTGTTCTGTTCTGTGAAGTTAGTTACCATTGGAGATCCATGCAGCGTTTCCCATTACAGCGATGGCGCCTGACAGCTTTCCACAGTTTCCCAATGTTTATTTTAGCACCTTTATACACCACCAGTCAAAAGTTTAGAGACGGCTCCTCATAGCAGGTTCTCCTTCTGTGTATCTTAAAGCTTCACTGTAGAATAAAAGTGAAGACGTCAACCTATAAACTAGCCCTCATTGAATTATACAGTCCACCTTAAACACACAGAATGGAGCTTTACAGGAGGATGAACCAGCTTTCTTAACCTGCAGTGGAGCTGATAGAACAAGGTTTATTTCTAAGCAGGTTTGGAGCAATTCTATTGGTCGCTCCCTCATGAATATTCACTAAACTGAAAGGCGAGAGCTTTTACACTGTGCAGAAAAAGAGATCAAAGTTTTTACACCACTAAATATATATTAGAGGTGGAGAGATGGAGAAATATCATACTGTGGTACATCAAGAGGATATGTGGTATATGTATATGTGGTATATGTGTAGTATATGTAGAGTCTTTGAGATCACCAACTACATCCATTTAGATGGGTGTGTCTGAACTGTTGACTGGTAGTGTATGTTCTTTCTTGTGTAGACACATTCTTATAGTAGCCAGAAAGAGTTTTCATAGTCTCTTGTTGTTGTTGGTGTTTATTAATGATAATAGAGGTGGGCGATATGGCAAAAACATGATATCACGATACTTATCAGGATACTAATATCACAATATCATAAAGAAATCTTCCTGATACATGATATGACACCATATTTGGCATCTGATCGGTTGGTAGAGAGAGGAAAGACCAGTGCTGCATTTTAAATATATATATTGGTAAATACTATACTGCACTAAATCCAGTTAAACTGGACTAATTTTGCTGTCTTTATAATAATGTGTGCATGTGGTCGGTGTTCTGCAAGTACTGACCATATGCACCATATGCCCCGCCCATTTTGTAGCTAGCCATTTTTTTCTGCTGGTTATTATATTAATTTAAATGCATATTTTATACTTTATACTATTTTTATTGTGTGTTTCTGAGCCATTCAGTTACTGGACTGCAGGTCAGAGTAAAGAAAGAGAGAGAAAGGGAGGAGAAAGAAAGAGAAGAAGAATGAAAAGCTATATATATAAATATATATACATAGAGAGAGAGAGAGAGAAGAAAGAAATGCATATATATATAGATAAATTAGATAGATAGATAGATAGAGAAATAAAGAGAGATAAAGAGAGAGACATAGAGCATAGAGAGAGATAGAGAGAGGGATGAGAAAGAAAGAAGAGAAGAAAGAAATGCATATATAGAGAGAACCCTAGACATAAATAGGGGAGGGCAGAGAGAGAGAGGGAGGGAGAGAGAAAGAGCCAGACAGAGAAAGAGAGAGAGAGAGAGAGACAGACAGAGAGAGAGAGAGAGAGACAGACAGAGAGAGAGAGAGAGAGACAGACAGAGAGAGAGAGACGGAAAGCAACAAAAAGGCCACACCAGGAGAGGAAGGGAGGGAAAGACTGAGGGTTGTTTTGCTGTTATGTCATATAGTGTAAAACCACTTTGTTTACACGTAAAACGACTTTGCGTTTCATAACAGGAAAGTCAGAGAGGCGAGAAAGAGGACAGGCTGCAATTCTCCACCCCCCAGTGTCCTCATGAAGGTCCTGAGCAGCACCACCACTGTAAGCCCTAGCACCTCCCCAACACTCGCTCCTGTCTCCTTTATCCACCCACTGCCTGTAGCACATCACTCATGTGTTCCTGATCTGTGTCTTTTCCAGAGTAAGACTCTGACCGGAGGTGGAATGGACTCAGTCATTGAGTTGCCTCTTCATGTGAGTATAGCTGGTTTACTGTTTGTGCTCTTCTGTCAGACACGATAAGGAATAAGAGGAATAATTGGAATTGTTTGTTTGTTTGTTTGGTTGGTTTGGTTTTAAACATGTTTGTGTGTGGCGTGTGTAACTACGTGAATGCGGTTTTGTGTGTATGGTCTTCGTTACACACACGTGCACACACACACTTTGCCCACATACTCACTACCTGATCTTCTCTAGGGCAACAAGATCTCTGCTCTGCCCAAAGAGCTCTGCAAACAGGAGGCCCAGACGGAGCCGAGCGCTGGTGAGTTTAAACCAGTTCCAGCACGACTGTTAGAAACCCTGCATGTGGTTAGGGGCCCTCCAGAGAGCAGCAGTGAAACTCTGAGTGGGAGAAAGAAAGAGAGAGGAGGAGAGAGGGAGGGAGAGAGAGAGAGAGAAAGAAAGAAAGAGAGAGAGAGAGAGAGAAAGAGAGAGGGAGTGAGAGAGAGAGAGAGAGAGAGAGAGAGAGAGAGAGAGAATGACAATAAGATAGATAGAAAGGGTAGAAAGTAGTACCGAGAGAGAAGGAGAGAGAGAGAGAAGGGAGAGAAAAAGAAAAGGAGATAAGGAGAGAGTTTGAGAGACAAGGAGGGAAGGTGAAAAGTGAGGGAGAATGAAGGAGAAGGAAAGAAAGAGAGATGTGTCGAGGGACAAGACAGAGAGAGATGGATAGAGTGACAGAACAGGGTTGATTGAGGAGAAGTAGAGTGAGAGAAAGAAATATAGAGGGGCGAGATGAAGAAAAGGAGAGAAAGAGAAAGACTGAGAGATTGAGAGTGAGAAGGAGAGAAGGTGAGAGAAAGAAAAAAACGGGGGAGAAAGTGAAAGAGAAGAAGAGAAAAAAGGAGAAAGAAAAGAAAAGATAGAAGGTTTGAGAGAACGAGAGGCGAGAGAGGAAAGGAGAGACAGTGAGGAATGGGAGGAGAGTGGGAGTAAGGGAGAAGGATGGACAGAGAGAGATGGGAATAGATAGAGAGAACATGAATGTGGAAAGAGAGAATCCAACAGATAAGTAAGTAGAGAGAGAGAGAGAGGTGGAGGGAGAAGGGGGGGGAGAAAGACAGTGGAGGTGATTAGAAAGAGAGAAGCAGAAAAGAAGAGCAACATAAGAATGAAATGAGAGAGAGATATGGTAGGAGATGAATAGATAAACAGAGAGGGAAAGGAACAGATCAAGAAGTAGAGAGAATGAAAGGAGGAGAGAAAGAGAGAATAAAAGAGAGAAGGAAAGAAAGAGTGAAAGGAGCTAAGTGAGAGAAGATCGTGTGTAGATGGTGAAATGTGCTGTGCTTTGAAGCTCTGAACCATGTGATAACATCTAGAAGCTTCACACGTCACCTGCGCTATCTGCTCCTCGACTCTCTGTGCCAGCGCTGTGAGCAGAACCTTCTCCTGCAGCCCTAACACAGTCCCAATCTTCTCCTTCAGCAGATCACGAAGGAACTGAAGGAACCGCAGGAAGCAAGAGGAGCTTGTTCTCCTTCAGGCTGAAGCGGAGCTCCACCCACACCGGCCTGCCCACGCGCTCGGAGAACAGGAAGAGCCTGCTGTTCGGCCAGCCGCTGCCCAGACGCGCCATGCTGCCCAAACCCATCGCTGTACGTCCGCCCGCCTTTTTATAGGCGCACTTTTTTTCTTCTCTTTTTTAGTTCCTCTCTTTCATTCATGCTGAAATGTCGGCCTGCAGAGCGGTTTCCTCATTCACCATCTTGCACAGACATCTATGGAGGGGTTTCCTCGTTCTGACCTCTGCTATCATCCAGGCTCTGATATATAGTCATCTTATTCAATCTCCTGTTTCTGCTCTCAGGACTAAAGCCATATGGTGTGAACTGAAACAGAAATAGTAGAGTATGAGTGTGAAGACGGACTGATAAGGCTCATCAGGCAAGACCGTCTCCTGTGCTGCTGATACAGCTAAGCAGGCTCAGCCGCAGCTGTACAGAAGCCTCACCTCAGATCTAATCAATAGGAGTTGATATTTTCCATTAGATACGCTCTGAGCGCGCTGCAGGGGAACAAGCAAACAGTAATTGTGCTTGTGCTCTTATATGGAGGTGCGTGACACCTTAAGCAACACCAAAGCAGTTCATCAATAAGTGCTGCCCTGAGAACAATGAGCACCCAGTTCATCAATAAGTGCTGCCCTGAGAACAGTGAGCACCCAGTTCATCAATAAGTGCTTCCCTGAGAACAATGAGTAGCCAGTTCATTAATAAGTGCTGCCCTGAGAACAGTGAGCACCCAGTTCATCAATAAGTGCTGCCCTGAGAACAATGAGTAGCCAGTTCATTAATAAGTGCTGCCCTGAGGCTCAGTATGAGCATTATAACAGAGCATCATAGCACCCCCCCATACTAAAGTGCTTCAATACTGAACCTTCAAAGCATATTTACGTCTTTGTACATATACTTCACTGTCCTTCATCGTCCATCCTCTTCTTTTCCTCAGGAGCTCCTTGTGCTGCTCTGGAGGAAGGGTCCAGCCACTGAGGGCATTTTCAGAAAGGCCTGTAACAATAAGAACCTCAATGCAGTCCGCGAACAGCTGGATTCCGGGGCTGAAGTGGACATGGAGGCCCTGCCTGTGGTCCTGCTGGTCGGGCTGTTGAAGGTGAGCATTAAGGCTATAGACTCAAACTTCATTTATGGAATGTTAAAATGGATGCTAATAATGTTTAAAAAATCAATTGTAAAAATTCCAAACGGAGAGGAAACAAGCTAGGTAAAATAGTTTTGTATCATACACCGAATTGTGAGTCATAGCAAAAATACTTCTGAATCATATCCATCAATCATATCCGGTCTTCCAAAATCTGAGCCATACTAAAATGTCTCTGATTCATACGCCAATTTCTGAATCCTAAAATAAATTTAATCAAAATTGTACACCAAATTCTAAAGTTGTACCAAATAATTGTACCAAAATAATCAATCAATTTTACCAAAAGTAGTTGTACCAAAAATATCAGTTTAATTCTACCTAATTGGAAAAGGTGCCAAAATAATTGACTGTGCCAAAAATAACTGAACCAAATAAAACCATTCAAATTATGGATAGTTATTCTGAATCTATTCAAAATAAATGTTGAATTTTATACCAAATTCTGAATCATAGGAAAATAATTCAGAATTGTATCAAAATAATCAATTTGTTGTAATTGTAAATAATTCTGAATATTACACCACATTCTGATTACAGATGAACAGTCTTCTAAATTTTACAGCCAATTCTAAATTATATCAAATAATCAATTTAAAACACAGTGAATAATTTTGAATTAAACCAAAACAGTTCTTATTCAATACCAAATAATTTGTGAATTGTACACCGAGTTCTCAGTCACACCAAAATAATTCTAAATTGTACACCAAATTCTAAATTGTACCAAAATATTGCCTTCAAACTACGGTAAACAACTCTGAATCAAAACAAATCAATTTTGAATTGTATGCCAAAATTCTGAATCATACCCAAATAATCAAATTTGTGGTGAAATTAAATTTTCAAGATTTTGATTCAAACTGAAATCAGAACTGGTACGAGATCAGAAAATTAGACCCCTGATAGACATGCATTCACTGGTATTACACAGGCATGACCGTATCTCAGTCAGGAATTTTACCACGTAGCTCAGTGACAGAATCTGCCTAGCAAGGGAATGACTGTTCTGATCTGTTGCGAATGGCAGGTTTTCCTGAGAGAGCTTCCAGGCAGCCTGCTGGTGTTTGAGCACTACGAGGAGTGGGTGCAGGCTGTGGAGAAGGAGGAGCCAGAGGAGCAGCAGAATGAGCTGAGGAGGTACGTAGTTAATATCCCCTTACCAAACTCCCCCTCACCATGAGCTCCACCTCCCTGATAGCTCCACTGTGTAGATGTACAGTTACAGACTGTAGTCTAGTTTATCAGCCCCCTCTACATTGGCCATCACTGGTCAGTCGCTGCTGGTGTCCAGGTATTGTGTGTGTGGTGGTCCAATTCCAGTACAGCGGTGCTCGTAGTGTCACTGCTAGGCTGAGATTGCACCCTGTAGCTCCACCTTGTTGGTCTACAGTTAGAAACTGTAGCTGAGTCAGTGTCTAGTCATTCATCCACCACAGGGCTGCTCTAGTCTGGATGTTTTTGGGTGGTGGCCCAATCTCAGCCTAGCAGTGACACTGTACTGTAATGGACCACCACCCAAAAACATCCAGACTACAGCAGCCCTATGGTGGATGAATGACTAGGCACTGCCTCACATCAACAGCTGCAGTCTCTAACTGTAGACCAGCAAGGCGGAGCTACAGGGTGGAGAGGAGTCTGATAAAGTGGGGCGGGGAGCATAATGAAACCATACTGACACAGCAAACATGGCGCAGTGAAATGCCAGAGAAAGCCCCTAACTTCACTGGCTGAGTTAAAAGGGGAACAGAAAGAGGGGCTTTCAAGTGGACTTTTCTCAGAGAGAGTAAATTAGGGAAGAACCACATCTCCGAGTCAAATGTCAGACGGCCACTTCTGCTTTTTGGACCTTTCATCCTAAACACCGTGGAACAACCGCCAAACTGTTTTCCTTCCACACACAGTTTTCATTAAAGTGGAAACCCATCATTTCTTTCATAAGTTCGGTCTACTGAAACAGTTAGGATGTAAACAGAGTCATTCAGAGTGGGTTTGGTGTGAAAGGCCTTCTAGGTTCTAGATAAACTTACAGTGGTGGTGAATGGAACCAGAAGTCCATCTCTAAAAGTTCCCTCCCAGAAAGTTACTACATGAAGTGGTTATGAGTACATGAGATGCTGGCTTAAAACATATTTGTCAAATCCATTCATGGTGGAAGGATACACACAGGGGGTTGTGAGGTAAAATAGTCCTCACCGGGCAAAAAAATTGAAAACAATGCCTAAAATCCCAGTCTACAGGGAATTCTCCTCGGAATTGTGCCAGGGAAGACATCCACCAAATCTGGCCCAACTGACCAATTCTTTGATGTAAGAGTGTCTGAACACTGATGTGGCTACATCCAGAAACTTGTCCAGTACATGCCCATTCCAGTCACAGCTGTTATTGGTGCTGGTGGTACGTTTCAGTCTGTGTGGCATTGTAAACATCATGGCCCCCTGGTTCTTATCACCACCACTGTAAAGAAATCGGGCCAGCTTCTCAACAGTGAACGGTCTCACATGAAACCCCCCTAAATGACTTTACATCTCAATGACATAAGCCTTTCAAATGACCTGAATTAGAACTGGACATTAAACCTATTTGCATGTCTGTCTGTCTGTCTGTCCAGGATGACCGAAAAGCTCCCTGAAGCCAATGGCCTCCTGCTGCAGTATCTGCTCTGTCTGCTCCACCGTATCAGCCAGCATTCTGAGAGAAACAAAATGGACACCAATAACCTGGCACGGTGCATCGCCCCGACCCTCCTGCAGGACAGCAGCCAGCTGCCGGATTTCACCAAGGTCGAAAAGGTTAGACCCTCTGAAGTCTCGGTATCACTAAACCATTTCACATCACCTGTAGTCTCAAAGTCTCAGTATTACTAAGCTGTACAGATCAAAGCCTGACAGCGCTGTGCGCCCGCTGTGGTTTCTGAAGCACGAAAAGCCACAACATTCTAGTTTTCAGAAATGGCACACCATTGTTTTTGTTTGCTCGGATACGTGTGAACGCTCAGTATGTGTACATTAAAGGCGGAAGAAGAAGGAGAAGAAGAAGGCTGAGACAGTGTGCAGCGTAAACAAATCCAAAATGGTGCAGGATCCGAAAAAATGGCTTTCCTGTGACGTATCGGTTGCATCAGTTCTGCGGGCTCCTTCAGCACGGCAGTGGAAACGTTCCGCTCGTTTTCACGCATTCAAATCCAAGCAGGCTCGCTGGCTGTTATTTACCCTCATGCTCTTTGCAGCAGCGGCTCTCAGTTTCAGTTCAAGGGAGTGGGGTTTATTTTAGTGCTTTCCTTCCAGCTCTTTGCAAAGGTCAGGTGTGCTAGAGCAGGAAAACCCCCAAACTGTCCGCATGCATTCTGTACAGTACACGCCATATACAGCAGCTGTGTTTACCATCCTGAAGGTGCAATGTCTTTCTCCGTTTCAGGTGACAATCCTAATCCAGTTCCTGATTGAAAACTGTGTGAAACTCTTCGGAGATAAGATCCTGACTCTTCTCGGGGACCCAGAAGAAGAGGAGATGGGGGAGGAGATGGGGGATAACTCAGGTAAACCATAATAATGATCATACTAAAGGCATTTAAGTGACTTCATGATGTCTTACTCCATCTGGGACCCAAATTCAAAACACACAAAGGTCCTACTCCTAAGACTCATCAAACATTTCACATCTATATACTGACTGTTCTCGGGTGCTTGTGCATGAGTTTCAATCGCTGTATGAGTAAGATGGTTTCTGAACATCAGCCCACCCTCACATTCATATCAGAACAAGTATGTACATATACACTCATCATCAAAAGAATAGCTGCACCCAGAAGGAATCAACTGACAGGAATTCAATTTGGTTTGACATTGTGAGGCATGTGACTGATTCAAGTTTCACGCTCGGCTGCACATGTGACGTAAGCAAGGACGGGTCTTATCGCTGTACCTGACTGACCCAACAGCCGCGATTGCCGACATCCAGCGAGCAGTGATGCCCTCCATGAGTCATCCTGTTAGTGCAGCACCATTGGCAGATGGCTGCACCACGTAGGACTACATGCACACAGACCGTTACCACGACTGGCCTTAACACCACGTCACCGTCACCAAAGACTGCAATGGTGTCGTGCCAGACTGACATGGAGTGACTCAGAATGGCAGCGGGTCATCTTCAGTGACGAGTCCCACTTTTGTCTTGGTGGAGACGACCAACGAATCCGTGTATGGAGGCACCGTGGTCAGCACCAAGATGAACGGTTTGTTGTCACGTGCCACACGTCCAGAAGGCCTGGTGTCACTCCACCTCCACCCCTACCGCACCATCTGCAGGAACTGTGTGAGGATATTCAAGCTGCATGGGATGGATTACCACAGGACACCATTAGACGTCTGGCATGTTGGGTTAGCAAACACGGCGGCCCGACGCCATACTGAGAGACAGACTTCTGTATGTGTAGCTCAGTAAATATTGATCATATCAGTCTAAATGTATCATCATTTATTGATCCTGGTAACCTTTAACTTCCTTCCCAACAGCACTGCAACCCCACACCTCCTTCTGGGTGCAGCTGTTCTTTAGATGATGAGCGTATAAATGAGTGCACAGTTTTGTCTTTGTTCTTGATTCTTCAGAAACACCTCAAATGAAACTTAATATTGTGCCTTGTTTTGTTTTAAAGCAGACTCCATGTCTTCGCACCAACACGACTCGGCCTACGACAGCACAGACCCTGATGGGGACGGAGAGAATGGAGAGGCGCTGGGGCCACAGGAGGAGGAGGAGGAGGGGGCTCTGGGGAACAGCCAGATCAGGATCGAGTGTACTCCGGTGCCAACCTGCTCCTCAGATGCCATATTCCATACTTTCACCAAACCCTTCAACCGGCGCTGCTCAGAGCCCAACATCTTCCCCTCAACAGCTATAAAGAGCCTCCGGGGCCTGGCGCGGAGCCAAGATGACTGCTCCTCTGCCAGGGAGGAGTACGAGGATCAGCCACTGAAGAAGCAAACTTCAGATGATTCCTTCTTGCACCCACGCAGCTGCCACAGGCCACTGACAAGGAAACTGGCCGGCAGCCTCAACATGGACGGTGTGGTTGACGGGACAAGATCGGCACCAATTTCCAAGGCCTGCTCATGCTCTTCCACTTGCTCTCTGGAAAGCGCGGCCTCGAATGTGTCCGACACCTCCGTGTTCATGGTGGCTAGCTCCCCTGTGCCATCTCCAGGCAGCACAAGAAAAAGCCACACCACATCCAAGCCCAGACCGGACGCAACTAAAGCAGAGGTGGACTCGAGGCGCCATTCTTCTCCATTCAAGAGAGCTAAAAGCCTGGGTAGCTTCTCCACCATTAGGGGGAGCTCTAAGAAAGCCGACTCTCAGAAAGACACTGGCTTTTCATGCGAGACTCTTCAGGAAGATTCGCAAAACGAAGCTGAGGTTCTGGAGGAGCCTGTGAGGCGCCAGCGACCTCTTTCCGCCATCGAGGTCTTCCAGCACGTGGACAGTCGAATTCCTAGCTGCCCGCCAACCTACGAGCAGGCCGTGCTTTCTGGGTCCCTGCCGGCCCCGCCCCAGTACCGAAAAATGACTGTCCTCCAAGCCATTGAGCAGGGCAGGAAGTCTCGGCCCATTTCCATGAACGATTATATCTTGGACTCTTCCCCTGCTCCCCAGTTTACGGACTTTGAATCATTTGGGCTCCCAGACCATAGCGGGGGTCAGCAGGGGTCGTTCAGGCAGAGAGCCATGTCCGAGTCAGTAGCCCGCTCAAGGGTCGAGAAAGTGAGCCGCAGGTGCAGTCAGCCCGTGTTTGAAGAGTTTTCCTATGCAAAGGAGTCTTATGTGTAAATGGGTACGTGTTCTTCTTAAGCTTTGTTGGAGCTGGTTTTTGTTTTCCTAGAGAAGGTTTGGTTTTAGGATGTTGAATTTGATTGGACGTTTTGATTGGTTCAAGATAATGTATATACTATTATTACTGGAGCTTTAGGTTCAGCTAATAACAGAATTCCAATCCAAAAATCAGACTGTAAAAAACTACACACGCTGCAGATTCATACCTGGTTAAAATCACTCCATAACTGTTATTGTTGGGCTGTAAAAGCCACACATGTTGCAGATTCATACTGGATTTAAATCACTGTACAATTATTACTATCAGAATGTAAAAACTATTCATGGTGTAGATTCATACCGGATAAAAATTATTACTGTAAGACTGTAAAAGCTATCCATGGTTCAGATTCATACCGGATTAAAATCACTTCATAATTATTACTGTAAGACTGTAAAAGCTATTCATGGTTCCGATTCATACCGGATTAAAATCACTTCATAATTATTACTGTAAGACTGTAAAAGCTATCCATGGTTCCGATTCATACCGGATTAAAATCACTTTATAATTATTACTGTCAGGCCATATAAACTATACATACTGCAGATTCATACCGGATAAAAATCACTTCGTAATTTTTACTGTCAGGCCATATCAACTACACATACTGCAGATTCATACCGGGTTATAGTAACTTCATGGTTATTACTGTCAGACTGTAAAAGCTATCCATGGTGCAGATTCAAAATAGATTATTGCTCACCACTTAAGCTGTAGTACCTTCGTGTGTAAAACTAACCCAGCTCCAGTACAGCTTCACACTGTGTGCACTTAGCGGTACGTTGTTGTTCCACAATGCACGTGTATCAAGTTGAGACATTTGATGTAGTGCAGTGTTCATTGCAAAAGCTATTTAATATGCTAATGTGAAAAAAGTAATATTTTTGAAATATTGCCAGTATGAAGCTATGTAAATAGGTTGTGTTTTTTCCCTGCGTTTGAGTTTTGGACACTTGTAATATAGCACTTGTACATTGATTATTAGAGATGTTTGTGGGTTTTATATGTTATCCTCCCACTTCCTTTCACTACAATAAACATCATTGCCCTCATTTTTGAGCTCTTCTTTGCGAGTGTGTTCACACCTCACCTCCACCCACAGATAGATCTGGGGTGCTCTTTCCTCTATGCAGTTTGGTTAAAGATGTATAATAATTCCCTTTAATTGAAGGTTATTAATCAGTCAAGACATGCTTGGTGGAATTTATTAATTCATCATCTAAGCCATTTCAGACAACACAGACCAGCATGGCTGGTCACCAGGAAAAAAACAGCTTATGTTTATGTGCTGTGGATGCTGCTATTCTGGTCAGCAGTGATGGAAGTTAATACACCGATCACCACCAAAACGAGTATAATGTGGTTTTGCCACAACGTGTTTCTGTAAGTATGTAGCTAAAGGAAAAGACAAAGAAGCAATGTCTATGTTTGTTTAGACAAGGACTTTTATTTTGAAGGTGCCCAAATACAGGTGGAGTTGTGTAAATGGGAAAAAAGATGGGGCTATTTGTCCCAGCGATGGACATTCCGACTCCAAGTCAGATTAAATGACTTAATTCCCAACTCCTTCGGCTCCCACATGTTCCTGGAGCGAGTTCATGGGAGCTGGTGAGGCCGTGGTGCATGATGGGATGTACTGTACACTAGAACCTATGACTGGAGTAGAACACCATCCGCGTATCTCCAGTACACCATGAAGATAGCTCCCCCCTGTACACTAGAACCTCTGACTGGAGTAGAACACCATCCGGGTATCTCCAGTACACCATGAAGATAGCTCCCCCTGTACACTAGAACCTCTGACTGGCGTAGAACACCATCCGCGTATCTCCAGTACACCATGAAGATAGCTGCCCCTGTACACTAGAACCTCTGACTGGAGTAGAACACCATCCAGGTATCTCCAGTGCAATACAGATCCTCAGTTTGGTCGCATACTGCAGACTACATACTACTTTTAGGTAGATTTAGTATGTGGGTAGTATGTAGTATGCCATTTCGAATACAGCCATAGAGTTCCAAACAGCACCAAGCCTCTTTGCTAGAGTTAGAGTAGCTAGAAAAACAGTAGCTACCAGAAGTGACCAGCTAAACCAGCACTAGACCAGCACAGACCATGTAGCATGCAAGTAAAGCCTAGGGTATGCCCCACTAAGTGGCATTTCATGCATGTGTGTATCACACGTGTCTGAGGTTTTCTTCTGCAGCTCTGCACTCAGATGGGTTGGCCCATACGCTTACTTGCTAGCTACATTAGCCACACAGCTCCAGTGCAAAGCTATAATGAAACAACCTTAAAGTGCTAACTGCACACCTAAATGTTCACACACTCAGCTCAAACCATGTCCAACTGTGATGTAAGCTTTAATAGACATTATGTGGTTTCATACACCGTGTTATCTGGTAATGTGGACAACAGTGCGCTGCCTAGCTAGCAGCAGCCATCATGCTAGCTTCCATTGCTTGTTATCAACGCTAGCCTTGTAGCTCCAGTGCAAAACCTGAATTGAATTTGGGTATTAGCTGGGTATTAGTATTTGGCATGAGGAGAAAACTGCTTTAATGTAGTTTGAACACATTATTAGCATTAGCCTAAAGAGACTGTGCTCTTTACTAGGCCCTGTTCGCTCTTCTCTTTGTCTCTGTGCATTGCGTAACAGAGCTGACAAAGCTTCATTGAGAACAGCGTGTTCTGTTGAAGGGCTGCAGAGAAAAGAGAGAGAGAGAGAGGGAGAGAGTGAGAGAGAGGAAGTCTGCTATGATCATGAGGACAGATTTGGTTTTTCACTGAACTCGGTCTGCTGCCTCACCATGCCACCATTTCCTCTTGCCTAGGTTAGAGCAGCTATTACAAAGTGCAAGATGAGGGAGGCTGAGCTTCAGTTAGTTAGTAGTTATAATTTACATTTACGGCATTTGGCAGAGTTAGTACGCAAATATACACTCATCATCAAAAGAATAACTGAACAAATAGCTGCACTCAGAAGGAATCAACCGACACGAATGAAACTAGGTGGGTAGGTTTGATATTGTTAGACATGCAAATGAATCAAGTTTCACACTCGACTGCACATGTCATGTAAGCAAGAACGGGCCTTATCGCTGTACCTGACTGACCCAACAGCCACGATTGCAGACATTCAGTGAGCAGTGATGCCCTCCATGAGTCATCCTGTTATTGCCAGTGACTGCCCTTAACGCCACGTCAACACCGCCAACGACTGCGCTGGTGTCGTGCCAGGCTGTCATGGAGTGACTCAGAATGGCAGCAGGTCATCTTCAGTGACGAGTCCCGCTTTTGTCTTGGTGGAGACGACCAACGAATCCGTGTGTGGAGGCACCGTGGTCAGCACCAAGATGAACGGTTTGTTGTCACATGTCACGTGTCCAGAAGGCCTGGTGAGGATATTCAAGCTGCATGGGATGGATTATCACAGGACACCATTAGGAACCTCTACAACTCCATGCTGAGACAAACACGGCGGCCCGACCCCATACTGAGAGACAGACTTCTGTATGTGTAGCTCAATAAATATTGATCATATCAGTCTAAATTTATCATCAGTTATTGATCCTGGTAACCTTTATCTTCCTTCCCAACAGCACCGCAGTCCCACACCTCCTTCTGTGTTATTTAATGAATGAAAACCATACAGTGGCCCCAAAAAGTATTTGGACACTTTACCTTTGGTAAAATGTTTTGAGGTTCAGGTAATTATGTAAAGTGTTTGACTCGTTTGAGAGGAAATTATTTTTGTACAACATCAAATTGATGGTAAACACTTCATGAGAACTCCTGGGGAAGACCACAATCAGCTTGTTAAACCGTGACGTATTAGCCTTTGCATCCGAGTCCTAGCCCCTACTGTACTTGCTGAGCTTCATGTTAGATTATCAAGTGATCCACAAATAACCCATTTGGCTTTTGCCAGTGGGTGCTAACGTTAGCTAGGTTTGCTCTAATCTTCGTTTTTTCTTCATTGGTGTGAGAATTGTAACTCACCTTATCAACTGCAGACTCTCCTCTTCTCTTTCCCATCATATAGTAGACAGGGTTATTTATTTATTGTGGAAAATGATCCAATATTTCAGCTCCAACTCTGTTATGTTGGCGGGTTTCCTCCCATGAATTGCTCACTTCAGGTCCTTCCACAGCATTCCTATTGGATTAAGGTCAGGGCTTTGACTTGACCATTCTAGACTAACTGTTCTTTGGTAGAACCACTTGTGTGCTTAGTGTCATTGTCTTGCTGCATGACCCACGCTCTCTTGAGATCCAGCTCACAGACAGAGGTCCTGACAGTTTCCTTTAGTATTTGCCAGCATAATTCAGAATGCATTGTTCCATCAACGATGGTGAGCTGTCCTGGCCCAGATGCAGCAAAACAGGCCCAAACCATGATACTACCACCACCATGTTTCACAGATGGGATGAGGTTCTTATGCTGGAATGCAGTGTTCTCCTTTCTCCAGACATAACACTTCCCATTTAAACCACAAAGATCTATTTTGGTCTCATCCGTCCACAAAACATTGTTCCAGTAGGCCTCTGGCCTGTCCACGTGATCTTTAGCAAACTGCAGCCGGGCAGCAACGTTCTTTTTGGAGAGCAGTGAGTTTCTCCGTGCAACCCTGCCATGCACACCTTTGTTGTTCAGGGTTCTCCTGATAGTGGACGCATGAACATTAGCACTGAGAGAGGCCTTTAGTTGCTTA